>OX463233.1:4835507-4855507 GCA_949820135.1 Sylvilagus floridanus | reverse complement strand
GGGCTAGGGCTAGGGCAAGGGCTAGGTTTAGGGTTAGGATCAGGGCTAGGGCTAGGGCTAGGGCTAGGCCTAGGCCTAGGCTTAGGGCAAGAGTTAGGGCTAGGGCTAGGGTTAGGGTTAGGGTTAAGGTAAGGGCTAGGGCTAGGGCTAGGGTTAGGGTCAGAGCTAGGGCGAGGGCTAGGGCTAGGGCTAGGGCTATGTTTAGGGTTAGGGTTAGCGTTAGGTCTAGGGCTAGGGTTAGGGTTAATGCTATGGTTAGGGTTAGTGCTAGGTTTAGGGTTAGTGTTAGGGCTAGGGCTAGGGCTAGGGTTAGGGTTAGGGTTAGGTCTGGGAATAGGGTTAGGGTTAGGTTTAGGTTTAGGGCTAGGGCTAGGGTTAGGGTTAGGGTTAGGGCTAGGGCTAGGGCTAGGTCTAGGGCTAGGGTTAGGGTTAGGGTTAGGGCTAGGGCTAGGGCTAGAGCTAGGGCTAGGGCTAGGGCTAGGCTTAGGGCTAGAGTTAGGGCTAGGGCTAGGGTTAAGGTTAGGGTTAGGGTTAGTGTTAGGGTTAGGGCTAGAGCTAGGGCTTGGGCTAGGGTTGGGGTTAGGATTAGGGCTAGGGCTAGGGCTAGGTTTAGGGTTAGGGTTAGGGTAAGGGCTAGGGCTAGGGCTAGGGCTAGGGCTAGGGTTAGGGTCAGAGCTAGGGCTAGGGCTAGGGCTAGGCCTAATGCTAGGGCTAGGTCTAGGGTTAGGGTTAGGGCTACGACTAGGGCTAGGGCTAGGTTTAGGGTTAGGGTTAGGGCTAGGGTTAGGGTTAGGGTTAGGGCTAGGGTTTGGGTTAGGGTTAGGGTTAGGGTTAGGGCTGGGGCTAGGGCTAGGGCTAGGGCGAGGGCTAGGGCTCGGGCAAGGGCTAGGTTTAGGGTTAGATTTAGTGTTAGGGTTAGGGCTAGGGCTAGGGTTAGGGTTAGGTCTAGGGTTAGGGTTAGGGTTAAGTTTAGGGCTAGGGCTAGGGCTAGGGTTAGGGTTAGGGCTAGGGCTAGGGTTAGGGTTAGGGTTAGGGTTAGTTCTAGGGCTGGGGCTGGGCTAGGGCTAGGGCTAGGGCGAGGGCTAGGGCTAGGGTTAGGGTTAGGGTTAGGGCTAGGGCTGGGGCTGGGGCTAGGGATAGGGCTAGGGCGAGGGCTAGGGCTAGGGTTAGGGTTAGATTTAGGGTTAGGGTTAGTGCTAGGGCTAGGGTTAGTGTTAGGGCTAGGGTTAGGGTTAGGGTTAGGGTTAGATTTAGGTTTAGGGCTAGGGCCAGGGCTAGGGCTAGGGCTAGGGTTACGGCTAGGGCTAGGGTTAGGGTTAGGGTTAGGATTAGTGTTAGGATTAGGGCTAGGGCTAGCGATAGGGCAAGGGCTAGGGCTAGGGTTAGGGTTAGGGTTAGTTTTAGGGCTAGGGTTAGGGTTAGGGCTAGGGCTAGGGCTAGGGCTAGGGTTAGGGTTAGGCTTAGGTTTATGGCTAGGGTTAGGGTTAGGGCTAGTGTTAGGGCTAGGCCTAGGGCTAGTGCTAGGTTTAGGGTTAGGGTTAGGGTAAGGGCTAGGGCTAGGGCTAGGGCTAGGGCAAGGGCTAGGGTTAGGGTTAGGATTAGGGCTAGGGCTAGGGCTAGGGCTAGGGCTAGGGCTAGGCTTAGGGCAAGAGTTAGGGCTAGGGCTAGGGTTAGGGTAAGGGCTAGGGCTAGGGCTAGGGTTAGGGTCAGAGCTAGGGCGAGGGCTAGGGCTAGGGCTAGGGCTATGTTTAGGGTTAGGGTTAGCGTTAGGTCTAGGGCTAGGGTTAGGGTTAATGCTAGGGTTACGGTTAGTGCTAGGTTTAGGGTTAGTGTTAGGGCTAGGGCTAGGGCTAGGGTTAGGGTTAGGGTTAGGTCTGGGGCTAGGGTTAGGGTTAGGTTTAGGTTTAGGGCTAGGGCTAGGGTTAGGGTTAGGGTTAGGGCTAGGGCTAGGGCTAGGGCTAGGGCTAGGGAGAGGGCTCAGTTTAGGGTTTGGGTTAGGGCTAGGGCTAGGGTTAGGGCTAGGCTTAGGGCTAGGCTTAGGGCTATGGCTGGGGTTAGGGTTAGGGTTAGTGTTAGGGTTTGGGTTAGGTTTAGGGTTAGGGTTAGGGTTAGGGCTGGGGCTAGGGCTAGGGTTAGGGCGAGGGCTAGGGCTCGGGCAAGGGCTAGGTTTAGGGTTAGATTTAGTGTTAGGTTTAGGGCTAGGGCTAGGGTTAGGGTTAGGGTTAGGGTTAGTTCTAGGGCTGGGGCTGGGGCTAGGGCTAGGGCAAGGGCGAGGCCTAGGGCTAGGGTTAGGGTTAGTTTTAGGGTTATGGTTAGTGCTAGGGCTAGGGTTAGTGTTAGGGCTAGGGTTAGGGTTAGGGTTAGGGTTAGATTTAGGTTTAGGGCTAGGGCTAGGGCTAGGGCTAGGGTTAGGGTTAGGGTTAGATTTAGGGCTAGGGTTAGGGTTAGGGTTAGGGCTAGGGCTAGGGCTAGGGCTGGGGCTAGGGCTAGGGTTAGGGTTAGGGCTAGGGCTAGGCCTAGAGCTAGGGCTAGGGCTAGGGCTAGGCTTAGGGCTAGATTTAGGGCTAGGGCTAGGGTTAAGGTTAGGGTTAGGGTTAGTGTTAGGGTTAGGGCTAGAGCTAGGGCTTGGGCTAGGGTTAGGGTTAGGATTAGGGCTAGGGCTTGGGCTAGGTTTAGGGTTAGGGTTAGGGTAAGGGCTAGGGCTAGGGCTAGGGCTAGGGCTAGGGTTAGGGTCAGAGCTAGGGCTAGGGCTAGGGCTAGGGCTAGGGCTAGGGTTAGGGTTAGGTTTAGTTTTAGGGCTAGGGTTAGGGTTAGGGCTAGGGCTAGGGCTAGGGCTAGGGCTAGGGTTAGGGTTAGGGCTAGGGCTAGGGCTAGGGAGAGGGCTCGGTTTAGGGTTTGGGTTAGGGCTAGGGCTAGGGTTAGGGCTAGGCTTAGGGCTATTTTTAGGGCTAGGGCTGGGGTTAGGGTTAGGGTTAGGCCTAGGGCTAGGGCTAGGGTTAGTGTTAGGGTTAGGGTTAGGGTTAGGGTTAGGGTTAGGGTTAGGGCTAGGGATAGGGCTAGGGCTAGGGCTAGGGCTAGGGTTAGGGTTAGGGCTAGTGTTAGGTCTAGGGCTAGGGCTAGGGCTAGGGTTAGGGTTAGGATTAGGTTTAGGATTAGGGCTAGGGCTAGGGCTAGGGCTAGGTTTAGGGTTAGGGTTAGGACTAGGGCTAGAGTTAGGTTTAGGGTTAGGATTAGGTTTAGGATTAGGGCTAGGGCTAGGTCTAGGGCTAGGGCTAGGGCTAGGGTTAGGGTTAGGGCTAGGGCTAGGGCTAGGGAGAGGGCTAGGTTTAGGGTTTGGGTTAGGGCTAGGGCTAGGGTTAGGGCTAGGCTTAGGGCTAGGCTTAGGGCTATGGCTGGGGTTAGGGTTAGGGTTAGTGTTAGGGTTTGGGTTAGGTTTAGGGTTAGGGTTAGGGTTAGGGCTGGGGCTAGGGCTAGGGCGAGGGCGAGGGCTAGGGCTCGGGCAAGGGCTAGGTTTAGGGTTAGATTTAGTGTTAGGTTTAGGGCTAGGGCTAGGGTTAGGGTTAGGGTTAGTGTTAGTTCTAGGGCTGGGGCTGGGGCTAGGGCTAGGGCAAGGGCGAGGCCTAGGGCTAGGGTTAGGGTTAGTTTTAGGGTTATGGTTAGTGCTAGGGCTAGGGTTAGTGTTAGGGCTAGGGTTAGGGTTAGGGTTAGGGTTAGATTTAGGTTTAGGGCTAGGGCTAGGGCTAGGGCTAGGGTTAGGGTTAGGGTTAGATTTAGGGCTAGGGTTAGGGTTAGGGTTAGGGCTAGGGCTAGGGCTAGGGCTAGGGCTAGGGCCTGTCCTAGGGTTAGGGCTAGGCTTAGGGCTAGGGAGAGGGCTAGGTTTAGGGTTTGGGTTAGGGCTAGGACTAGGGCTAGGGCTAGGCTTAGGGCTAGGGTTAGGGCTAGGGCTGGGGTTTTGGTTAGGGTTAGTGTTAGTGTTAGGGCTAGGGTTAGGGCTAGGGCTAGGGCTAGGGTTAGGGTGAGGGTTAGGGCTAGGGCTAGGGCTAGCGTTATGGTTAGGGTTAGGGTTAGGGCTAGGGCTAGGGCTAGGGCTAGCGTTAGGGTTAGGGTTAGGGTTAGGGCTAGGGATAGGGCTAGAGCTAGGGCTAGGGCTAGGGTTAGGGTTAGGATTATGTTTAGGGCTAGGATTAGAGTTAGGGTTAGGGTTAGGGTTAAGCTAGGGTTAGTGTTAGGGTTAGGTCTACGGCTAGGGCTAGGGCTAGGGTTCGTGTTAGGGTTCGGGTTAGGTTTAGTGTTAGGTTAAGGGTTAGGTTTAGGGCTAGGGATAGGGTTAGGTTTAGGGCTAGGGTTAGGGCTAGGGCTAGGGCTAGGGCTAGGGCTAGGGCTAGGGCTAGGGTTAGGGTTAGGTTTAGTTTTAGGGCTAGGGTTAGGGTTAGGGCTAGGGCTAGGGCTAGGGCTAGGGTTAGGGTTAGGGCTAGGGCTAGGGCTAGGGAGAGGGCTCGGTTTAGGGTTTGGGTTAGGGCTAGGGCTAGGGTTAGGGCTAGGCTTAGGGCTATTTTTAGGGCTAGGGCTGGGGTTAGGGTTAGGGTTAGGCCTAGGGCTAGGGCTAGGGTTAGTGTTAGGGTTAGGGTTAGGGTTAGGGTTAGGGTTAGGGTTAGGGTTAGGGCTAGGGCTAGGGCTAGGGCTAGGGCTAGGGCTAGGGTTAGGGTTAGGGCTAGTGTTAGGGCTAGGGCTATGGCTAGGGCTAGGGTTATGGTTAGGATTAGGTTTAGGATTAGGGCTAGGGCTAGGGCTAGGGTTAGGGTAAGGGTTAGTTTTAGGGCTATGGTTAGGGTTAGGGATTGGGCTAGGGTTAGGGTTAGAGTTAGGGTTAGGGCTAGGGATAGGGCTAGGATTAGGGTTAGGGTTAGGACTAGGGCTAGAGTTAGGTTTAGGGTTAGGATTAGGTTTAGGATTAGGGCTAGGGCTAGGTCTAGGGCTAGGGCTAGGGCTAGGGTTAGGGTTAGGGCTAGGGCTAGGGCTAGGGAGAGGGCTAGGTTTAGGGTTTGGGTTAGGGCTAGGGCTAGGCTTAGGGCTAGGCTTAGGGCTATGGCTGGGGTTAGGGTTAGGGTTAGTGTTAGGGTTATGGGTAGGGTTAGGGCTAGGGCCAGTGCTAGGGTTAGGGTTAGGGTTAGTGCCAGACTAGGGCTAGGGTTAGGGTTTGGGTTAGGGTTAGGCCTAGGGATAGGGCTAGGGCTAGGGCTAGTGTTAGGGTTAGGGTTAGGGTTAGGGTTAGGGCTAGGGCTAGGGCTAGGACTCGGGCTAGGGCTAGGGTTAGGGTTAGGGTTAGGGCTAGGGTTAGGGTTAGGGTTAGGGCTAGGGCTAGGGCTAGGGCTAGGGTTAGGGTTAGGCTTAGGTTTATGGCTAGGGTTAGGGTTAGGGCTAGTGTTAGGGCTAGGGCTAGGGCTAGGGCTAGGTTTAGGGTTAGGGTTAGGGTAAGGGCTAGGGCTAGGGCTAGGGCTAGGGCAAGGGCTAGGCTTAGGGTTAGGATTAGGGCTAGGGCTAGGGCTAGGGCTAGGGCTAGGGCTAGGCTTAGGGCAAGAGTTAGGGCTAAGGCTAGGGTTAGGGTTAGGGTTAGGGTAAGGGCTAGGGCTAGGGCTAGGGTTAGGGTCAGAGCTAGGGCGAGGGCTAGGGCTAGGGCTAGGGCTAGGTCTAGGGCTAGGGTTAGGGTTAGGGTTAGGGCTAGGGCTAGGGCTAGGGCTAGTGCTATGTTTAGGGTTAGGGATAGCGTTAGGGCTAGGGCTAGGGTTAGGGTTAATGCTAGGGTTAGGGTTAGGGCTAGGTTTAGGGTTAGTGTTAGGGCTAGGGCTAGGGCTAGGGCTAGGGTTAGGGTTAGGGTTAGGTCTGGGGCTAGGTTTAGGGTTAGGTTTAGGTTTAGGGCTAGGGCTTGGGTTAGGGTTAGGGTTAGGGCTAGGGCTAGGGCTAGGGCTAGGGCTAGGGTTAGGGTTAGGGTTAGGGCTAGGGCTAGGGCTAGAGCTAGGGCTAGGGATAGGGCTAGGCTTAGGGCTAGAGTTAGGGCTAGGGCTAGGGTTAAGGTTAGGGTTAGGTTTAGTGTTAGGGTTAGGGCTAGAGCTAGGGCTTGGGCTAGGGTTAGGGTTAGGATTAGGGCTAGGGCTAGGGCTAGGTGTAGGGTTAGGGTTAGGGTAAGGGCTAGGGCTAGGGCTAGGGCTAGGGCTAGGGTTAGGGTCAGAGCTAGGGCTAGGGCTAGGGCTAGGGCTAGGGCTAGGTCTAGGGTTAAGGTTAGGGCTACGACTAGGGCTTGGGCTAGGTTTAGGGTTAGGGTTAGGGCTAGGGTTAGGGTTAGGGTTAGGGCTAGGGTTTGGGTTAGGGTTAGGGTTAGGGTTAGGGCTGGGGTTAGGGCTAGTGCTAGGGCGAGGGCTAGGGCTCGGGCAAGGGCTAGGTTTAGGGTTAGATTTACTGTTAGGGTTAGGGCAAGGGCTAGGGTTAGGGTTAGGTCTAGGGTTAGGGTTAGGGTTAAGTTTAGGGCTAGGGCTAGGGCTAGGGTTAGGGTTAGGGCTAGGGCTAGTGCTAGGGTTAGGGTTAGGGTTAGGGCTAGGGCTGGGGCTGGGGCTAGGGATAGGGCTAGGGCGAGGGCTAGGGCTAGGGTTAGGGTTAGATTTAGGGTTAGGGTTAGTGCTAGGGCTAGAGTTAGTGTTAGGGCTAGGGTTAGGGTTAGGGTTAGGGTTAGATTTAGGTTTAGGGCTAGGGCCAGTGCTAGGGCTAGTGCTAGGGTTACGGCTAGGGCTAGGGTTAGGGTTAGGGTTAGGATTAGGGTTAGGATTAGGGCTAGGGCTAGCGATAGGGCAAGGGCTAGGGCTAGGGTTAGGGTTAGGGTTAGTTTTAGGGCTAGGGTTAGGGTTAGGGTTAGGGCTAGGGCTAGGGCTAGGGCTAGGGTTAGGGTTAGGCTTAGGTTTATGGCTAGGGTTAGGGTTAGGGCTAGTGTTAGGGCTAGGGCTAGGGCTAGTGCTAGGTTTAGGGTTAGGGTTAGGGTAAGGGCTAGGGCTAGGGCTAGGGCTAGGGCAAGGGCTAGGTTTAGGGTTAGGATCAGGGCTAGGGCTAGGGCTAGGGCTAGGGCTAGGCTTAGGGCAAGAGTTAGGGCTAGGGCTAGGGTTAGGGTTAGGGTTAGGGTAAGGGCTAGGGCTAGGGCTAGGGTTAGGGTCAGAGCTAGGGCGAGGGCTAGGGCTAGGGCTAGGGCTATGTTTAGGGTTAGGGTTAGCGTTAGGGCTAGGGCTAGGGTTAGGGTTAATGCTAGGGTTAGGGTTAGGGCTAGGTTTAGGGTTAGTGTTAGGGCTAGGGCTAGGGCTAGGGTTAGGGTTAGGGTTAGGTCTGGGGCTAGGGTTAGGGTTAGGTTTAGGTTTAGGGCTAGGGCTAGGTTTAGGGTTAGGGTTAGGGCTATGGCTAGGGCTAGGTCTAGGGCTAGGGTTAGGGTTAGGGTTAGTGCTAGGGCTAGGGCTAGAGCTAGGGCTAGGGCTAGTGCTAGGCTTAGGGCTAGAGTTAGGGCTAGGGCTAGGGTTAAGTTTAGGGTTAGGGTTAGTGTTAGGGTTAGGGCTAGAGCTAGGGCTTGGGCTAGGGTTAGGGTTACGATTAGGGCTAGGGCTAGGGCTAGGTTTAGGGTTAGGGTTAGGGTAAGGGCTAGGGCTAGGGCTAGGGCTAGGGCTAGGGTTAGGGTCAGAGCTAGGGCGAGGGCTAGGGCTAGGCCTAAGGCTAGGGCTAGGTCTAGGGTTAGGGTTAGGGCTACGACTAGGGCTAGGGCTAGGTTTAGGGTTAGGGTTAGGGCTAGGGTTAGGGTTAGGGTTAGGGCTAGGGTTTGGGTTAGGTTTAGGGTTAGGGTTAGGGCTGGGGCTAGGGCTAGGGCTAGGGCGAGGGCTAGGGCTCGGGCAAGGGCTAGGTTTAGGGTTAGATTTAGTGCTAGGGTTAGGGCTAGGGTTAGGGTTAGGTCTAGGGTTAGGGTTAGGGTTAAGTTTAGGGCTAGGGCTAGGGCTAGGGTTAGGGTTAGGGCTAGGGCTAGGGTTAGGGTTAGGGTTAGGGTTAGTTCTAGGGCTGGGGCTGGGGCTAGGGCTAGGGCTAGGGCGAGGGCTAGGGCTAGGGTTAGGGTTAGATTTAGGGTTAGGGTTAGTGCTAGGGCTAGGGTTAGTGTTAGGGCTAGGATTAGGGTTAGGGTTAGGGTTAGATTTAGGTTTAGGGCTAGGGCTAGGGCTAGGGCTAGGGCTAGGGCTAGGGCTAGGGTTACAGCTAGGGCTAGGGTTAGGGTTAGGGTTAGGATTAGGGCTAGGGCTAGGGATAGGGCAAGGGCTAGGGCTAGGGTTAGCGTTAGGGTTAGTTTTAGGGCTAGGGTTATGGTTAGGGTTAGGGCTAGGGCTAGGGCTAGGGCTAGGGCTAGGGCCTGTCCTAGGGTTAGGGCTAGGCTTAGGGCTAGGGAGAGGGCTAGGTTTAGGGTTTGGGTTAGGGCTAGGACTAGGGCTAGGGCTAGGCTTAGGCCTAGGGTTAGGGCTAGGGCTGGGGTTAGGGTTAGGGTTAGTGTTAGGGTTAGGGCTAGGGTTAGGGCTAGGGCTAGGGCTAGGGTTAGGGTGAGGTTTAGGGCTAGGGCTAGGGCTAGCGATAGGGTTAGGGTTAGGGTTAGGGCTAGGGCTAGGGCTAGCTTTAGGGTTAGGGTTATGGTTAGGGCTAGGGATAGGGCTAGAGCTAGGGCTAGGGCTAGGGTTAGGGTTAGGGTTAGGGTTAGGGCTAGGGCTAGGGCTAGGACTAGGGCTAGGGCTAGGGGTACGGATAGGGCTAGGTCTAGGTTTAAGGTTAGGGTTAGGGATAGGGCTAGGGCTAGGGTTAGGGTTAGGATTATGTTCAGGGCTAGGATTAGAGTTAGGTTTAGGGTTAGGTTTAAGCTAGGGTTAGTGTTAGGGTTAGGGCTAGGGCTAGTGCTAGGTCTAGGGTTCGGGTTAGGGTTCGGGTTAGGTTTAGGATTAGGTTAAGGGTTATGTTTAGGGCTAGGGATAGGGTTAGGGTTAGGGCTAGGGTTAGGGCTAGGGCTAGGGCTAGGGCTTGGGCTAGGGTTAGGGTTAGGGCTCGGGCTATGGTTAGGGTTAGGGTTAGGGTTAGGATTTGGATTAGGGTTAGGATTAGGGCTAGGGCTAGGGCTAGGGCTAGGGCTAGGTTTAGGGCTAGGCTTAGGGCTAGGGTAAGGGCTAGGGCTGGGTTTAGGTTTAGGGTTATTGTTAGGGTTATGGCTAGGGTTAGGGCTAGGGCTAGTGCTAGGGTTAGGGTTAGGGTTAGGGCCAGACTAGGGCTAGAGTTAGGGTTAGGGTTAGGGCTAGGGATAGGGCTAGAGCTAGGGCAGTGCTAGGGTTAGGTTTAGGGTTAGGGCCAGACTAGGGCTAGGGTTAGGGTTAGGGTTAGGGCTAGGAATAGGGCTAGAGCTAGGGCTAGGGCTAGGGTTAGGGTTAGGGTTAGGGTTAGGGCTAGTGCTAGGGCTAGGACTAGGGCTAGGGCTAGGGCTAGGGTTACGGATAGGGCTAGGGCTAGGTTTAGGGTTAGGGTTAGGGTTAGGGCTAGGGTTAGGGTTAGGTTTAGGGCTAGGGCTATGGCTAGGTTTAGGGTTAGGATTATGTTTCGTGCTAGGATTAGAGTTAGGGTTAGGGTTAGGGTTAAGCTAGGGTTAGTGTTAGGGTTAGGGCTAGGGCTAGGGCTAGGGCTAGGGTTCGGGTTAGGGTTCGGGTTAGGTTTAGGATTAGGTTAAGGGTTAGGTTTCGGGCTAGGGATAGGGTTAGGGTTAGGGCTAGTGATAGGGCTAGGGCTAGGGCTAGGGCTAGGGCTAGGGTTACGGTTAAGGCTAGGGCTAGGGTTAGGGTTAGGGTTAGGGTTAGGATTAGTATTAGGGTTAGGATTAGGGCTAGGGCTAGGGCTAGGGCTAGGGTTAGGGTTAGGTTTAGTTTTAGGGCTAGGGTTAGGGTTAGGGCTAGGGCTAGGGCTAGGGTAGGTCTAGGGTTAGGGTTAGGGCTAGGGCTAGGGCTAGGTAGAGGGCTAGGTTTAGGGTTTGGGTTAGGGCTAGGGCTAGGGTTAGGCCTAGGCTTAGGGCTATTTTTAGGGCTAGGGCTGGGGTTAGGGTTAGGGTTAGGGCTAGGGCTACGGCTAGGGTTAGTGTTAGTGTTAGGGTTAGGGTTAGGGTTAGGGCTAGGTCTAGGGCTAGGGCTAGGGCTAGGGTTAGGGTTAGGGCTAGGGCTAGGGCTAGGGAGAGGGCTAGGTTTAGCGTTAGGTTAAGGGTTAGTTTTAGGGCTACGGTTAGGGTTAGGGATGGGGCTAGGATTAGGGTTAGGGTTAGGGTTAGGGCTAGGGATAGGGCTCGGGTTAGGGTTAGGGTTAGGGCTAGGGCCAGGGTTAGGGTTAGGGTTAGGATTAGGTTTAGGATTAGGGCTAGGGCTAGGTCTTGGGCTAGGGCTAGTGCTAGGGTTAGGGTTTGGGCTAGGGCTAGGACTAGGGAGAGGGCTAGGTTTAGGTTTTGGGTTAGGGCTAGGGCTAGGGTTAGGGCTAGGCTTAGGGCTAGGGTTAGGGCTAGGGCTGGGGTTAGGGTTAGGGTTAGTGTTAGGGTTAGGGCTAGGGTTAGGGCTAGGGCTAGTGCTAGGGTTAGGGTTAGGTTTAGGGCCAGACTAGGGCTAGGGTTAGGGTTAGGGTTAGGGTTAGGGCTAGGGCTAGGGCTAGGGCTAGGGTTAGGGTTAGGGTTAGGGTTAGGGTTAGGACAATGGCTAGGTCCAGGACTCGGGCTAGGGCTAGGGTTAGGGTTAGGGTTAGGGCTAGGGTTAGGGTTAGGGTTAGGGTTAGGGCTAGGGCTAGGGCTAGGGTTAGAGTTAGGCTTAGGTTTATGGCTAGGGTTAGGGTTAGGGCTAGTGTTAGGGCTAGGGCTAGGGCTTGGGCTAGGGTTAGGTTTAGGCTTAGGATTATGGCTAGGGTTAGGGCTAGTGCTCGGGCTAGGGATAGGGCTAGCGTTAGGGTTAGGTTTAGGGTTAGGGATAGGACTAGTGTTAGGGCTAGGGCTAGGGTTAGGGTTAGGGTTAGGGCTAGGGCAAGGGCTACGGATAGGGCTAGCGTTAGGGTTAGGGTTAGGGTTAGGGTTAGTGTTAGGGTTAAGGCTAGGGCTAGGGCTAGGGTTAGGTCTAGGGGTAGGGCTAGGGCTAGGGTTAGATTTAGGGTTAGGATTAGGGTTAGGGTGAGGGCTAGGGCTAGGGCTAGGGTTAGTGTTAGGGTTAGGGTTAGGGAGAGTGCTAGGGTTATGCCTCGGGCTAGGGTTAGGTTTAAGGCTAGAGTTAGGATTTGGGTTAGGGTTAAGGCTACGTCTAGGGCTAGGGCTATGGCTAGGGCTAAGGCTAGGGTTAGGGTTAGGGCAAGGGTTAGGGTTAGGGTTAGGGTTAGGTTTAGGGCTAGGTCTAGGACTAGGGCTAGGGCTAGGGTTACGGTTAGGGTTAGGAATAGGGTTAGGGTTAGGTTTAGGGCTAGGGCTAGGGCTAGGGTTATGGTTAGGGTTAGGATTAGGTTTAGGATTAGGGCTAGGGCTAGGGCTAGGGATAGGGCTTGGGCTAGTGCTAGTGTTAGGGTTAGGGTTAGGGCCAGACTAGGGCTAGTGTTAGCGTTAGGGTTAGGGTTAGGGCTAGGGAAAGCCTAGGGCTAGGGCTAGGGTTAGGGTTAGGGTTAGGGTTAGGACTAGGGCTAGGGCCAGGACTCGGGCTAGGGCTAGGGTTAGGGTTAGGGTTAGGGCTAGCTTTAGGGTTAGGGTTAGGGCTAGGGCTAGGGCTAGGGCTAGGGTTAGGGTTAGGCTTAGGTTTATGGCTAGGGTTAGGGTTAGGGCTAGTGTTAGGGCTAGGGCTAGGGCTAGGGCTAGGGTTAGGGTTAGGGTTAGGATTAGGTTTAGGATTAGGGCTAGGGCTAGGGCTAGGGCTAGAGCTAGGGCTAGGGTTAGGGTTAGGGTTAGTTTTAGGGCTATGGTTAGGGTTAGGGATTGGGCTAGGGTTAGGGTTAGGTTTAGGGTTAGGGCTAGGGATAGGGCTAGGGTTAGGGTTAGGGTTAGGGCTAGGGCTAGGGTTAGGTTTAGGGTTAGGATTAGGTTTAGGATTAGGGCTAGGGCTAGGTCTAGGGCTAGGGCTAGGGCTAGGGTTAGGGTTAGGGCTAGGAATAGGGCTAGGGAGAGGGCTAGGTTTAGGGTTTGGGTTAGGGCTAGGGCTAGGTTTAGGGCTAGGCTTACGGCTAGAGTTAGGGCTAGGGCTGGGGTTAGGGTTAGGGTTAGTGTTAGGGTTAGGGCAAGGGTTAGGGCTAGGGCTAGTGCTAGGGTTAGGTTTAGGGTTAGGGCCAGACTAGGGCTAGGGTTAGGGTTAGGGTTAGGGCCAGGGATAGGGCTAGAGCTAGGGCTAGGGCTAGGGTTAGGGTTAAGTTTAGGGTTAGGGCTAGGGCTAGGGCTAGGACTAGGGCTAGGGCTAGGGTTACGGATAGGGCTAGGGCTAGGTTTAGGGTTAGGGTTAGGGTTAGGGCTAGCGTTAGGGTTAGGGTTAGCGCTAGGGCTAGGGCTAGGGTTAGGGTTAGGATTATGTTTAGGGCTAGGATTAGAGTTAGGGTTAGGGTTAGGTTTAAGGTAGGGTTAGTGTTAGGTTTAGGGCTAGGGCTAGGGCTAGGGCTAGGGTTCGGTTTAGGGTTCGGGTTAGGTTTAGGATTACGTTAAGGGTTAGGTTTAGGGCTAGGGATAGGGTTAGTGTTCGGGCTATGTTTAGGGCTAGGACTAGGGCTAGGGCTTGGGCTAGGGTTAGGGTTAGGGCTCGGGCTAGGGTTAGGGTTAGGGTTAGGATTAGGATTAGGGTTAGGATTAGGGCTAGGGCTAGGGCTAGGGCTAGGTTTAGGGCTAGGCTTAGGGCTAGGGTTAGGGCTAGGGCTGGGGTTAGGGTTAGGGTTAGTGTTAGGGTTAGGGCTAGGGTTAGGGCTAGGGCTAGTGCTAGGGTTAGGGTTAGGGTTAGGGCCAGACTAGGGCTAGTGTTAGGGTTAGGGTTAGGGCTAGGGATAGGGCTAGAGCTAGGGCTAGGGTTAGGGTTAGGGTTAGGGTTAGGGTTAGGGCTAGTGCTAGGGCTAGGACTAGGGCTAGGGCTAGGGCTAGGGTTATGGATAGGGCTAGGGCTAGGTATAGGGTTAGGGTTAGGGTTAGGGCTAGGGTTAGGGTTAGGGTTAGGGCTAGGGCTAGGGCTAGGGTTAGGGTTAGGATTATGTTTAGGGCTAGGATTAGAGTTAGGGTTATTGTTAGGGTTAAACTAGGGTTAGTGTTATGGTTAGGGCTAGGGCTAGGGCTAGGGCTAGGGTTCGGGTTAGGGTTCGGGTTAGGTTTAGGGTTAGGTTAAGGGTTAGGTTTAGGGCTAGGGATAGGGTTAGGGTTAGGGCTAGGGTTAGGGCTAGGGTTAGGGTTAAGGCTAGGGCTTGGGTTAGGGTTAGGGTTAGGGTTAGGATTAGGATTAGGGTTAGGATTAGGGCTAGGGCTAGGGCTAGGGCTAGGGTTAGGGTTAGGTTTAGTTTTAGGGCTAGGGTTAATGTTAGGGCTAGGGCTAGGGCTAGGGCTAGGTCTAGGGTTAGGGTTAGGGCTAGGGCTAGGGCTAGGTAGAGGGCTAGGTTTAGAGTTTGGGTTAGGGCTAGGGCTAGGTGTAGGGTTAGGGCTAGGGCTAGGGTTAGATTTAGGGTTAAGATTAGGGTTAGGGTGAGGGCTAGGGCTAGGGCTAGGGCTAGTGTTAGGGTAAGGGTTAGGGAGAGTGCTAGGGTTAGGCCTCGGGCTAGGGTTAGGTTTAGGGCTAGAGTTAGGATTTGGGTTAGGGTTAAGGCTACGTCTAGGGCTAGGGCTACGGCTAGGGCTAAGGCTAGGGTTAGAGTTAGTGCTAGGGTTAGGGTTAGGGTTAGGGTTAGGTTTAGGGCTAGGTCTAGGACTAGGGCTAGGGCTAGGGTTACGGTTAGTGCTAGGGATAGGGTTAGGGCTAGGGCTAGGTCTAGGGCTAGGGCTAGGGCTAGGGTTAGGGTTAGGGCTAGGAATAGGGCTAGGGAGAGGGTTAGGTTTAGGGTTTGGGTTAGGGCTAGGGCTAGGTTTAGGGCTAGGCTTACGGCTAGAGTTAGGGCTAGGGCTGGGGTTAGGGTTAGGGTTAGTGTTAGGGTTAGGGCAAGGGTTAGGGCTAGGGCTAGTGCTAGGGTTAGGTTTAGGGTTAGGGCCAGACTAGGGCTAGGGTTAGGGTTAGGGTTAGGGCCAGGGATAGGGCTAGAGCTAGGGCTAGGGCTAGGGTTAGGGTTAAGTTTAGGGTTAGGGCTAGGGCTAGGGCTAGGACTAGGGCTAGGGCTAGGGCTAGGGTTACGGATAGGGCTAGGGCTAGGTTTAGGGTGAGGGTTAGGGTTAGGGCTAGCGTTAGGGTTAGGGTTAGCGCTAGGGCTAGGGCTAGGGTTAGGGTTAGGATTATGTTTAGGGCTAGGATTAGAGTTAGGGTTAGGGTTAGGTTTAAGGTAGGGTTAGTGTTAGGTTTAGGGCTAGGGCTAGGGCTAGGGCTAGGGTTCGGTTTAGGGTTCGGGTTAGGTTTAGGATTAGGTTAAGGGTTAGGTTTAGGGCTAGGGATAGGGTTAGTGTTCGGGCTATGGTTAGGTCTAGGACTAGGGCTAGGGCTTGGGCTAGGGTTAGGGTTAGGGCTCGGGCTAGGGTTAGGGTTAGGGTTAGGGTTAGGATTAGGATTAGGGTTAGGATTAGGGCTAGGGCTAGGGCTAGGGCTAGGTTTAGGGCTAGGCTTAGGGCTAGGGTTAGGGCTAGGGCTGGGGTTAGGGTTAGGGTTAGTGTTAGGGTTAGGGCTAGGGTTAGGGCTAGGGCTAGTGCTAGGGTTAGGGTTAGGGTTAGGGCCAGACTAGGGCTAGTGTTAGGGTTAGGGTTAGGGCTAGGGATAGGGCTAGAGCTAGGGCTAGGGTTAGGGTTAGGGTTAGGGTTAGGGTTAGGGCTAGTGCTAGGGCTAGGACTAGGGCTAGGGCTAGGGCTAGGGTTATGGATAGGGCTAAGGCTAGGTATAGGGTTAGGGTTAGGGTTAGGGCTAGGGTTAGGGTTAGGGTTAGGGCTAGGGCTAGGGCTAGGGTTAGGGTTAGGATTATGTTTAGGGCTAGGATTAGAGTTAGGGTTATTGTTAGGGTTAAACTAGGGTTAGTGTTATGGTTAGGGCTAGGGCTAGGGCTAGGGCTAGGGTTCGGGTTAGGGTTCGGGTTAGGTTTAGGGTTAGGTTAAGGGTTAGGTTTAGGGCTAGGGATAGGGTTAGGGTTAGGGCTAGGGTTAGTGCTAGGGTTAGGGTTAAGGCTAGGGCTTGGGTTAGGGTTAGGGTTAGGGTTAGGATTAGGATTAGGGTTAGGATTAGGGCTAGGGCTAGGGCTAGGGCTAGGGTTAGGGTTAGGTTTAGTTTTAGGGCTAGGGTTAATGTTAGGGCTAGGGCTAGGGCTAGGGCTAGGTCTAGGGTTAGGGTTAGGGCTAGGGCTAGGGCTAGGTAGAGGGCTAGGTTTAGAGTTTGGGTTAGGGCTAGGGCTAGGTGTAGGGTTAGGGCTAGGGCTAGGGTTAGATTTAGGGTTAAGATTAGGGTTAGGGTGAGGGCTAGGGCTAGGGCTAGGGCTAGTGTTAGGGTAAGGGTTAGGGAGAGTGCTAGGGTTAGGCCTCGGGCTAGGGTTAGGTTTAGGGCTAGAGTTAGGATTTGGGTTAGGGTTAAGGCTACGTCTAGGGCTAGGGCTACGGCTAGGGCTAAGGCTAGGGTTAGGGTTAGTGCTAGGGTTAGGGTTAGGGTTAGGGTTAGGTTTAGGGCTAGGTCTAGGACTAGGGCTAGGGCTAGGGTTACGGTTAGTGTTAGGGATAGGGTTAGGGCTAGGGCTAGGTCTAGGGCTAGGGCTAGGGCTAGGGTTAGGGTTAGGGCTAGGAATAGGGCTAGGGAGAGGGTTAGGTTTAGGGTTTGGGTTAGGGCTAGGGCTAGGTTTAGGGCTAGGCTTACGGCTAGAGTTAGGGCTAGGGCTGGGGTTAGGGTTAGGGTTAGTGTTAGGGTTAGGTCTAGGACTAGGGCTAGGGCTAGGGTTACGGTTAGTGTTAGGGATAGGGTTAGGGTTAGGGTTAGGTTTAGGGCTAGGGCTAGGTCTAGGGCTTGTGCTATGGATAGGGCTAGGGTTAGGGCTAGAGCTAGGGCTAGGGCTAGGGCTAGGCTTAGGGTTAGGCCTAGGGCTAGGGCTAGGGCTAGGGCTAGGGTTAGGGCTAGGGTTAGGGCTAGGGCTAGGGTTAGGGTTAGGATTAGGGTTAGGGTTAGGGCTAGGGCTAGGGTTAGGGTTAGGGATAGGGCTAGGGCTAGGACTAGGGCTAGGGCTAGGGCTAGGGCTATGGTTACGGTTAGGGTTAGGGTTAGGGTTAGGGCTAGGGCTAGGGCTAGGGCAAGGGCAAGGGCTCGGGTGAGGGTTCGGGTTAGGGTTAGGGTTAGGTCTAGGGCTAGGGCTAGGGCTAGGGTTAGGGCTAGGGTTAGGGTTAGGGTTAGGGCTAGGGTTAGGGTTAGGGCTAAGGTTAGGTTTAGGGTTAGAGTAAGGGCTAGGGCTAGGGTTAGGGTTAGGGTTAGGGCTAGTGTTAGGGTTAGGGTAAAGGTTAGGGCTAGGGCTAGGGCTTGGGCTAGGGCTAGGGTTAGGATTAGGGTTAGGGTTAGGGTTAGGGTTATGGTTAGGGCTAGGGCTAGGGCTAGGGTTAGGTCTAGCGGTAGGGCTAGGGCTAGGCTTAAGTTTAGGGTTATGGTTAGGCCTAGGGCTAGGGCTAGGGCTAGGGTTAGGTTTAGTGTTAGGGTTAGGTTTAGGGTTATGGTTAGGGCTAGGGCTAGGGCTAGGGCTAGGGTTAGGGCTAGGGCTAGGGTTAGGGTTAGGATTAGGGTTAGGGTGAGGGCTAGGTCTAGGGCTAGGGCTCAGGTTAGGGCTAGGGCTTAGGTTAGGGCTAGGTTTAGGTTTAGGGTTAGGGCTATGGCTAGGGCTAGGGCTAGGGCTATGGCTAGGTTTAGGGTGAGGGATAGGGCTAAGTTTAGGGCTAGGGCTAGGTTTTGGGTTAGGGTTAGGGTAAGGGCTAGGGCTCAGGTTAGAGCTAGGGCTAGGGCTAGGGTTAGGGGTAAGGCTAGTGCTAGGGCTGGGGCTAGGGCTAGGTCTAGGGCTAGGGCTATGGCTAGGGCTAGGGTTAGGGATAGGGGTAGGGCTAAGACTAGGGCTAGGGTTAGGGTTAGGGTTAGGGTTAGGGCTGGGGCTGGGGCTGGGGCTAGTGCTAGGTCTAGGGCGAGGGCTAGGGCTAGGGCTAGGGTTAGGGTTAGATTTAGGGTTAGGTTTACGGCTATGGCTAGAGTTAGGGTTAGGGCTAGGGTTAGGGTTAGGGCTACGGCTCGGGCTTGGGCTAGGGCTAGGAATAGTGTTAGGGTTAGGGTTAGGGCTATTGTTAGGGTTATGGTTAGGGTTAGGGCTAGGGCTAGGGTTTGGCTTAGGGCTAGTGCTAGAGCTAGGGTTAGGTTTAGGGTTAAGGTTAGGGCTAGGGATGGGGTTAGTGATAGGTTTAGGGCTTGGGATAGGCCTCGGGCTATGTTTAGGGTTAGAGTTAGTGGTAGGGCTAGGGCTAGGGTTAGGGTTAGAGCTAGGGCTAGGGCTACAGCTAGGGCTTGGGTTAGGGTTAGGGCTAGGGTTAGGGTTAGGGTTAGGGTTAGGGTTAGGGCTAGGCCTAGCGCTAGGGCTAGGACTAGGGTTAGGGCTAGGGTTAGGGTTAGGGCTAGGGCTAGGGTTAGGGTTAGGTTTAGGGCTAGGAATAGGGCTTGGTCTAAGGCTATGGCTAGGGCTATGGCTAGGGTTATGGTTAGGGCTAGGGCTAGGGCTAGGGCATGGACTAGGGCTAGGGCTAGTGTTTGGCTTAGGGCTAGTGCTAGAGCTAGGGTTAGGTTTAGGGTTAAGGTTAGGGCTAGGGCTAGGGATAGGGTTAGGGTTAGGGCTAGTGTTAGGGTTAGGGTTATGGCTACGGCTAGGGCTAGGGCTTGGGGTAGGTATAGGGCTAGGGTTAGGGTTAGGGCTAGGGCTAGGGCTAGGGATAGGGCTAGGGCTAGGGCTAGGGCTAGGGATAGGGTTAGGGTTAGGGCTAGGGCTAGTGCTAGGGCTAGGGCTCGGGTTAGGGTCAGGGTTAGGGCTAGGGCTAGGGTTAGGGCTAGGGTTAGGGTTAGGGTTAGCGTTAGGGCTGGGGCTAGGGCTAGGGCTTGGTCTATGGATATGGCTAGGGCTAGGGCTAGGTTTCGGGTTAGAGTTAGGGTTAGGGTTAGGGCTAGGGTTAGGGTTAGGTTTAGGGCTAGGGCAAGTGTTAGGGCAGGGCTCGGGTTAGGTTTAGGGCTAGGGCTAGGGCTAGGGTTAGGGTTAGGGTTAGGGTTAGGGTTAGGGCTAGGCCTAGCGCTAGGGCTAGGACTAGGGTTAGGGCTAGGGTTAGGGTTAGGGCTAGGGCTAGGGTTAGTGTTAGGTTTAGGGCTAGGAATAGGGCTTGGTCTAAGGCTATGGCTAGGGCTATGGCTAGGGTTATGGTTAGGGCTAGGGCTAGGGCTAGGGCAAGGACTAGGGCTAGGGCTAGTGTTTGGCTTAGGGCTAGTGCTAGAGCTAGGGTTAGGTTTAGGGTTAAGGTTAGGGCTAGGGCTAGGGATAGGGTTAGGGTTAGGGCTAGTGTTAGGGTTAGGGTTAGGGCTACGGCTAGGGCTAGGGCTTGGGGTAGGTATAGGGCTAGGGTTAGGGTTAGGGCTAGGGCTAGGGCTAGGGATAGGGCTAGGGCTAGGGCTAGGGCTAGGGATAGGATTAGGGTTAGGGCTAGGGCTAGTGCTAGGGCTAGGGCTCGGGTTAGGGTCAGGGTTAGGGCTAGGGCTAGGGTTAGGTCTAGGGTTAGGGTTAGGGTTAGGGTTAGGGCTGGGGCTAGGGCTAGGGCTTGGTCTATGGATATGGCTAGGGCTAGGGCTAGGTTTCGGGTTAGAGTTAGGGTTAGGGTTAGGGCTAGGGTTAGATTTGGGTTAGGGCTAGGGCAAGTGTTAGGGCTAGGGCTCGGGTTAGGTTTAGGGCTAGGGCTAGGGCTAGGGTTAGGGTTAGGGTTAGGGTTAGGGCTAGGGCTCGGGCTGGGGCTAGTGATAGGGCTAGGGCGAGGGCTAGGGCTAGGGCTAGGGTTAGGGTTAGATTTAGGGTTAGGTTTACGGCTAGGGCTAAGGTTAGGGTTAGTGCTAGGGTTAGGGTTAGGGCTTCGGCTCGGGCTTGGGCTAGGGCTAGGGATAGTGTTAGGGTTAGGTTTAGGGCTAGGGTTAGGTTTAGGGTTAAGGTTAGGGCTATGGCTAGGGCTAGGGCTAGGGCTATGGCTAGGTTTAGGGTGAGGGATAGGGCTAAGTTTAGGGCTAGGGCTAGGTTTTGGGTTAGGTTTAGGGTTAGGGCTAGGGCTCAGGTTAGGGCTAGGGCTAGGGATAGGGTTAGGGGTAGGGCTAGGGCTAGGGCTAGGGCTAGGGCTAGGGTTAGGTTTAGGGTTAGGGTTAGGGCTAGGGTTAGGGTTAGGGTTACGGTTAGGGCTTGGGCTAGGGCTAGGGCTAGGGCTAGGGCTAGTGTTAGGGTTAGGGCTAGGGCTAAGGTTAGAGTAGGGTTGGGGTTAGGTTTAGGGTTAGGGCCAGGGCTAGGTCTAGGGCTAGGGATAAGGTTAGGGCTAGGGGTAGGGTTAGAGTTACGGATAGTGCTAAGGTTAGGGCTAGTGCTAGGTTTAGGGTTAGGGTTAGTCTTAGGGCTAGGCCTAGCGCTAGGGCTAGGGCTAGGCTTAGGGTTATGGTTAGGGCTAGGGCTAGGGTTAGGGTTAGTGTTAGGGTTAGGGCTAGGGCTAGGGCTAGGGCTAGTTTTAGGGTTAGGGCTAGGGCTAGTGCTAGGTTTAGTGTTAGGGATAGGGTTAGGGCTAGGGCTAGGGATAG
>OX463233.1:4828007-4830507 GCA_949820135.1 Sylvilagus floridanus | reverse complement strand
AGGGATAGTTTTAGGGCTAGGGCTAGGTTTAGGGTTAGGGTTAGGATTAGGGTTAGGGCTAGGGCTAGGGTTAGGGCTAGGGCTAGTGTTAGGTTTAGGGTTAGGGCTAGGGCTACGGCTAGTGTTAGGGTTAGGGTTAGGGTTAGGACTAGGGCTAGGGTTAGGGCTAGGGCTAGGTTTAGGTTTAGGGTTAGGGTTAGGCCTAGGGCTAGGGTTAGGGTTAGGGTTAGGGTTAGGCTTGGGGCTAGGGTTAGGGGTAGGTCTAGGGCTTGGGTTAGGGTTAAGGATAGGGCTAGGGCTAGGGCTAGGGCTAGGGTTAGGGTTAGGGCTAGTGCTGGGGCTAGGGCTAGTGCTAGGGCTAGGGTGAGCGCTAGGGCTAGGGCTAGGTTTAGGGCTAGGACTAGGGCTAGGTTTAGGGTTAGGGCTAGGGCTAGGGCTAGGGTTAGGACTAGGGCTAGGGTTAGGGTTAGGATTAGGGCTAGGGCTAGGGCTAGGGCTAGGGCTAGGGCTAGGGTTAGGGTTAGGGTTAGGGTAAGGGCTAGGGCTAGGGCTAGGGCTTGGGTTAGGTTTAGGGTTAGGGTTTGAGTTAGGGCTAGGGCTAGCTTTAGGGTTAGGGCTAGGGCTAGGGCTAGGGCCTGGGCTAGGGCAAGGGATAGGCTTAGCGTTAGCGTTAGTGTTAGGGCTAGGTTAGGGTTAGGGTTAGGGTTAGCGTTAGGGCTAGGGCTAGGGCTAGGGCTAGGGCTAGGGCTAGGGATAGAGCTAGGGCTAGGGATAGGGCTAGGGTTAGGGTTAGGCTTATGGTTAGGGTTACGGTTAGGTTTAGGACTAGGGATAGGGCTAGGGCTAGGGCTAGGTCTAGGGCTAAGGTTAGGGTTAGGGTTAGGGATAGGGCTAGGCTTAGGGCTAGGGCTAGGGTTAGGCTTAGGATCAGGGCTAGGTCTAGGCTTGGGGCTAGGTCTAGGGCTACGGCTATGGCTAGGTCTAGGGCTAGGGCGAGGGTTAGGGTTAGGTTTAGGGTTAGGGTTAGGGCTAGGCCTAGGTTAGGGTTAGGATTATGATTAGGGTTAGGGTTAGGGTTAGGGTTAGTTTTAAGGCTAGGGCTAGGGCTAGGGCTAGGGCTAGGGTTAGGGTTAGGGCTAGGGCTAGGGTTAGTGTTAGGGTTAGGGTAAGGTTTAGGGCTAGCTCTAGGGCTAGGGCTAAGGCTAGGGTTAGGGTTAGGGTTAGTGCTAGGGTTAGGGTTAGGGGTAGGGCTAGGGCTAGGGCTAGGGCTAGGGCTAGGTTTAGGGTTAGGGTTAGGGCTAGTGCTCGGGCTAGGGATAGGTCTAGCGTTAGGGTTAGGTTTAGGGTTAGCGATAGGACTAGTGTTAGGGCTAGGGCTAGGTTTAGGGTTAGTGTTAGGGCTAGGGCTGGGGCTGGGGCTAGGGATAGGACTAGGGCGAGGGCTAGGGCTAGGGCTACGGCTAGGGTTAGGGTTAGGGCTAGGGCTAGGGCTAGGGTTAGGGTTAGGGTTAGGACTAGGGCTAGGGTTAGGGCTAGGGCTAGGTTTAGGGTTAGGTTTAGGGTTAGGGGTAGGGCTAGGGTTAGGGTTAGGGTTAGGGCTAGGCTTGGGGCTAGGGATAGGGCTAGGTCTAGGGCTAGGGTTAGGGTTAAGGATAGGGCAAGGGCTAGGGCTAGGGCTAGTGTTAGGGTCAGGGCTAGTGCTGGGGCTGGGGCTTGTGCTAGGGCTAGGGTGAGCGCTAGGGCTAGGGCTAGGTTTATGGCTAGGACTAGGGCTAGGGTTAGGTTTAGGGCTAGGGCTAGGGCTAGGGCTAGGGTTACGGTTAGGGCTAGGGTTAGGGTTAGGATTAGGGTTAGTGCTAGGTCTAGGGCTAGGGCTAGGGCTAGGGCTAGGTTTAGGGTTAGGTTTAGGGTAAGGGCTAGGGCTAGGGCTAGGGCTAGGCCTAGGGTTAGGTTTAGGGTTAGGGTTAGAGTTTGGGCTAGGGCTAGGGCTAGGGCTAGGGATAGAGCTAGGGCTAGGGATATGGTTAGGGTTAGGGTTAGGGTTAGGGTTAGGGTTACGGTTAGGGTTACGGTTAGGTTTAGGACTAGGGAAAGGGCTAGGGCTAGGGCTAGGGCTAGGGCTAGTGTTAGAGTTAGGGTTAGGGCTAGGGTTAGGGTTAGGGTTAGGGCTACGGCTAGGTTTAGGGTTAGGTCTAGGGTTAGGGTTAGGTTTATTGTTAGGGCTAGGGCTAGGGCTAGGTCTAGGGTTAGGGTTAGGGCTAGGGTTAGGGCTAGGGCTAGGGTTAGGGTTAGGGTTAGGTTTAGGATCAGGGCTAGGTCTAGGCTTGGGGCTAGGTCTAGGGCTAGGGCTATGGCTAGGTCTAGGGCTAGGGCTAGGGTGAGGGTTAGGGCTATGGTTAGGGTTAGTGTTAGGGTTAGGGTTAGTTTTAGGGCTAGGGCTAGGGCTAGGGCTAGTGCTAGGGTTAGGGTTAGGGCTAGGGCTAGGGTTAGTGTTAGGGTT
>OX463233.1:4808007-4813007 GCA_949820135.1 Sylvilagus floridanus | reverse complement strand
GATTAGTGTTAGGGTTAGGGTTAGGGTTAGTTTTAAGGCTAGGGCTAGGGCTAGGGCTAGGGCTAGGGTTAGGGTTAGGGCTAGGGCTAGGGTTAGTGTTAGGGTTAGGGTAAGGGTTAGGGCTAGGTCTAGGGCTAGGGCTAAGGCTAGGGTTAGGGTTAGGGTTAGTGCTAGGGTTAGGGCTAGGGCTAGGGCTAGGGCTAGGGCTAGGGCTAGGGCTAGGGTTAGGATTAGGGTTAGGGCTAGTGCTCGGGCTAGGGATAGGGATAGCGTTAGGGTTAGGTTTAGGGTTAGCGATAGGGCTAGTGTTAGTGCTAGGGCTAGGTTTAGGGTTGGTGTTAGGGCTAGGGCTGGGGCTGGGGCTAGGGATAGGGCTAGGGCGAGGGCTAGGGCTAGGGCTAGGGCTAGGGTTAGGGTTAGGGCTAGGGCTAGGGCTAGTGTTAGGGTTAGGGTTAGGACTAGGGCTAGGGTTAGGGCTAGGGCTAGGTTTAGGGTTAGGTTTAGGGTTAGGGTTAGGGCTAGGGTTAGGGTTAGGTTTAGGGCTAGGCTTGGGGCTAGGGATAGGCCTAGGTCTAGGGCTAGGGTTAGGGTTAAGGATAGGGCAAGGGCTAGGGCTAGGGCTAGTGTTAGGGTTAGGGCTAGTGCTGGGGCTGGGGCTAGTGCTAGGGCTAGCGTGAGCGCTAGGGCTAGGGCTAGGTTTAGGGCTAGGACTGGTGCTAGGGTTAGGGTTAGGTCTAGGGCTAGGGCTAGGGTTAGGGCTAGGGCTAGGGTTAGGGTTAGGATTAGGGTTAGGGCTAGGGCTAGGGCTAGGGCTAGGGTTAGGGTTAGGTTTAGGGTAAGGGCTAGGGCTAGGGCTAGGGCTAGGGCTAGGGTTAGGTTTAGGGTTAGGGTTAGAGTTTGGGCTAGGGCTAGGACTAGGGCTAGGGATAGAGCTAGGGCTAGGGATATGGTTAGGGTTAGGGTTACGGTTAGGGTTACGGTTAGGGTTACGGTTAGGTTTAGGACTAGGGAAAGGGCTAGGGCTAGGGCTAGGGCTAGGGCTAGGGCTAGGGCTAGGGTTAGAGTTAGGGTTAGGGCTAGGGTTTGGGTTAGGGTTAGGGCTACGTCTAGGTTTAGGGTTAGGGCTAGGGTTAGGGTTAGGTTTATTGTTAGGGCTAGGGCTAGGGCTAGGTCTAGGGTTAGGGTTAGGGCTAGGGTTAGGGCTAGGGCTAGGGTTAGGGTTAGGGTTAGGGTTAGGGTAAGGGCTAGGGCTAGGGCTAGGGCTAGGGCTAGGGCTAGGGCTAGGGCTAGGGCTAGG
Source organism: Sylvilagus floridanus (assembly GCA_949820135.1). Taxonomy (NCBI): domain Eukaryota; kingdom Metazoa; phylum Chordata; class Mammalia; order Lagomorpha; family Leporidae; genus Sylvilagus; species Sylvilagus floridanus. Next base: position 4,811,710 of record OX463233.1, on the reverse strand, counting down.
GTTAGAGTTAGGGTTAGGGCTAGGGTTTGGGTTAGGGTTAGGGCTACGTCTAGGTTTAGGGTTAGGGCTAGGGTTAGGGTTAGGTTTATTGTTAGGGCTAGGGCTAGGGCTAGGTCTAGGGTTAGGGTTAGGGCTAGGGTTAGGGCTAGGGCTAGGGCTAGGGTTAGGGTTAGGGTTAGGGTAAGGGCTAGGGCTAGGGCTAGGGCTAGGGCTTGGGTTAGGTTTAGGGTTAGGGTTAGAGTTAGGGCTAGGGCTAGCTTTAGGGTTAGGGCTAGGGCTAGGGTTAGGGCCTGGGCTAGGGCAAGGGATAGGCTTAGCGTTAGCGTTAGGGTTAGGTCTAGATTAGGGTTAGGGTTAGGGTTAGCGTTAGGGCTAGGGCTAGGGCTAGGGCTAGGGCTAGGGCTAGGGATAGAGCTAGGGCTAGGGATAGGGCTAGAGTTAGGGTTAGGGTTACGGTTAGGGTTACGGTTAGGTTTAGGACTAGGGATAGGGCTAGGGCTAGGGCTAGCGCTAGGGTTAGGGATAGGGCTAGGCTTAGGGCTAGGGCTAGGGTTAGGCTTAGGATCAGGTCTAGGTCTAGGTTTGGGGCTAGGTCTAGGGCTAGGGCTATGGCTAGGTCTAGGGCTAGGGCGAGGGTTAGGGTTATGTTTAGGGTTAGGGTTAGGGCTAGGGCTATGGTCAGTGTTAGGGCTATGATTAGTGTTAGGGTTAGGGTTAGGGTTAGTTTTAAGGCTAGGGCTAGGGCTAGGGCTAGGGCTAGGGTTAGGGTTAGGGCTAGGGCTAGGGTTAGTGTTAGGGTTAGGGTAAGGGTTAGGGCTAGGTCTAGGGCTAGGGCTAAGGCTAGGGTTAGGGTTAGGGTTAGTGCTAGGGTTAGGGCTAGGGCTAGGGCTAGGGCTAGGGCTAGGGCTAGGGCTAGGGTTAGGATTAGGGTTAGGGCTAGTGCTCGGGCTAGGGATAGGGATAGCGTTAGGGTTAGGTTTAGGGTTAGCGATAGGGCTAGTGTTAGTGCTAGGGCTAGGTTTAGGGTTGGTGTTAGGGCTAGGGCTGGGGCTGGGGCTAGGGATAGGGCTAGGGCGAGGGCTAGGGCTAGGGCTAGGGCTAGGGTTAGGGTTAGGGCTAGGGCTAGGGCTAGTGTTAGGGTTAGGGTTAGGACTAGGGCTAGGGTTAGGGCTAGGGCTAGGTTTAGGGTTAGGTTTAGGGTTAGGGTTAGGGCTAGGGTTAGGGTTAGGTTTAGGGCTAGGCTTGGGGCTAGGGATAGGCCTAGGTCTAGGGCTAGGGTTAGGGTTAAGGATAGGGCAAGGGCTAGGGCTAGGGCTAGTGTTAGGGTTAGGGTTAGGACTAGGGCTAGGGTTAGGGCTAGGGCTAGGTTTAGGGTTAGGTTTAGGGTTAGGGTTAGGGCTAGGGTTAGGGTTAGGTTTAGGGCTAGGCTTGGGGCTAGGGATAGGCCTAGGTCTAGGGCTAGGGTTAGGGTTAAGGATAGGGCAAGGGCTAGGGCTAGGGCTAGTGTTAGGGTTAGGGCTAGTGCTGGGGCTGGGGCTAGTGCTAGGGCTAGCGTGAGCGCTAGGGCTAGGGCTAGGTTTAGGGCTAGGACTGGTGCTAGGGTTAGGGTTAGGTCTAGGGCTAGGGCTAGGGTTAGGGCTAGGGCTAGGGTTAGGGTTAGGATTAGGGTTAGGGCTAGGGCTAGGGCTAGGGCTAGGGTTAGGGTTAGGTTTAGGGTAAGGGCTAGGGCTAGGGCTAGGGCTAGGGCTAGGGTTAGGTTTAGGGTTAGGGTTAGAGTTTGGGCTAGGGCTAGGACTAGGGCTAGGGATAGAGCTAGGGCTAGGGATATGGTTAGGGTTAGGGTTACGGTTAGGGTTACGGTTAGGGTTACGGTTAGGTTTAGGACTAGGGAAAGGGCTAGGGCTAGGGCTAGGGCTAGGGCTAGGGCTAGGGCTAGGGTTAGAGTTAGGGTTAGGGCTAGGGTTTGGGTTAGGGTTAGGGCTACGTCTAGGTTTAGGGTTAGGGCTAGGGTTAGGGTTAGGTTTATTGTTAGGGCTAGGGCTAGGGCTAGGTCTAGGGTTAGGGTTAGGGCTAGGGTTAGGGCTAGGGCTAGGGTTAGGGTTAGGGTTAGGGTTAGGGTAAGGGCTAGGGCTAGGGCTAGGGCTAGGGCTAGGGCTAGGGCTAGGGCTAGGGCTAGGGTTAGAGTTAGGGTTAGGGCTAGGGTTTGGGTTAGGGTTAGGGCTACGTCTAGGTTTAGGGTTAGGGCTAGGGTTAGGGTTAGGTTTATTGTTAGGGCTAGGGCTAGGGCTAGGTCTAGGGTTAGGGTTAGGGCTAGGGTTAGGGCTAGGGCTAGGGCTAGGGTTAGGGTTAGGGTTAGGGTAAGGGCTAGGGCTAGGGCTAGGGCTAGGGCTTGGGTTAGGTTTAGGGTTAGGGTTAGAGTTAGGGCTAGGGCTAGCTTTAGGGTTAGGGCTAGGGCTAGGGTTAGGGCCTGGGCTAGGGCAAGGGATAGGCTTAGCGTTAGCGTTAGGGTTAGGTCTAGATTAGGGTTAGGGTTAGGGTTAGCGTTAGGGCTAGGGCTAGGGCTAGGGCTAGGGCTAGGGCTAGGGATAGAGCTAGGGCTAGGGATAGGGCTAGAGTTAGGGTTAGGGTTACGGTTAGGGTTACGGTTAGGTTTAGGACTAGGGATAGGGCTAGGGCTAGGGCTAGCGCTAGGGTTAGGGATAGGGCTAGGCTTAGGGCTAGGGCTAGGGTTAGGCTTAGGATCAGGTCTAGGTCTAGGTTTGGGGCTAGGTCTAGGGCTAGGGCTATGGCTAGGTCTAGGGCTAGGGCGAGGGTTAGGGTTATGTTTAGGGTTAGGGTTAGGGCTAGGGCTATGGTCAGTGTTAGGGCTATGATTAGTGTTAGGGTTAGGGTTAGGGTTAGTTTTAAGGCTAGGGCTAGGGCTAGGGCTAGGGCTAGGGTTAGGGTTAGGGCTAGGGCTAGGGTTAGTGTTAGGGTTAGGGTAAGGGTTAGGGCTAGGTCTAGGGCTAGGGCTAAGGCTAGGGTTAGGGTTAGGGTTAGTGCTAGGGTTAGGGCTAGGGCTAGGGCTAGGGCTAGGGCTAGGGCTAGGGCTAGGGTTAGGATTAGGGTTAGGGCTAGTGCTCGGGCTAGGGATAGGGATAGCGTTAGGGTTAGGTTTAGGGTTAGCGATAGGGCTAGTGTTAGTGCTAGGGCTAGGTTTAGGGTTGGTGTTAGGGCTAGGGCTGGGGCTGGGGCTAGGGATAGGGCTAGGGCGAGGGCTAGGGCTAGGGCTAGGGCTAGGGTTAGGGTTAGGGCTAGGGCTAGGGCTAGTGTTAGGGTTAGGGTTAGGACTAGGGCTAGGGTTAGGGCTAGGGCTAGGTTTAGGGTTAGGTTTAGGGTTAGGGTTAGGGCTAGGGTTAGGGTTAGGTTTAGGGCTAGGCTTGGGGCTAGGGATAGGCCTAGGTCTAGGGCTAGGGTTAGGGTTAAGGATAGGGCAAGGGCTAGGGCTAGGGCTAGTGTTAGGGTTAGGGCTAGTGCTGGGGCTGGGGCTAGTGCTAGGGCTAGCGTGAGCGCTAGGGCTAGGGCTAGGTTTAGGGCTAGGACTGGTGCTAGGGTTAGGGTTAGGTCTAGGGCTAGGGCTAGGGTTAGGGCTAGGGCTAGGGTTAGGGTTAGGATTAGGGTTAGGGCTAGGGCTAGGGCTAGGGCTAGGGTTAGGGTTAGGTTT
>OX463233.1:4778007-4788007 GCA_949820135.1 Sylvilagus floridanus | reverse complement strand
GTTAGGTTTATTTCTAGGGTTATGGTTAGGGTTAGGGTTAGGGTTAGGGTTAGGGCTACGGCTAGGGCTAGGGCTAGGGCTAGGGCTAGGGTTAGGGTCAGGGTTAGGGCTAGGTTTAGGGTTAGGGTTACGGTTAGGTTTAGGACTAGGGATAGGGCTAGGGCTAGGGCTAGGTCTAGGGCTAGGGCTAGGGTTAGGGTTAGGTTTAGGGTTAGGGTTAGGGCTAGGGCTATGGTCAGGGTTAGGGCTATGTTTAGGGTTAGGGTCAAAGTTAGGGTTAGTTTTAGGGCTAGGGCTAGGGCTAGGGCTAGGGCTAGGGCTAGGGTTAGGGTTAGGGCTAGGGCTAGGGTTAGGGTTAGGGTTAGGGTAAGGGTTAGGGCTAGGTCTAGGGCTAGGGCTAGGGCTAGGGTTAGGGTTAGGGTTATGTCTAGGGTTAGGGTTAGGGCTAGGGCTAGGACTAGGGCTAGGTATAGCCCTAGGGCTAGGGCTAGGGTTAGGGTTAGGGCTAGGGTTAGGGTTATGGCTAGGGATAGGGTTAGGGTTAGAGTTAGGTCTAGGGCTAGGGTTAGGGTTAGGGTTAGGGTTAGGGCTAGGGCTAGGGTTAGTGTTAGGGCTAGGGTTAGGGCTAGGGTTAGGGTTAGTGCTATGGCTTGGGCTAGGGCTAGGGTTAGGGCTATGGCTAGGTCTAGGGCTAGGGTTAGAGTTAGGATTAGGTCTAGTGTTTGGGTTAGGGTTAGGGCTAGGGCTAGGGCTAGGGCTAGGGTTAGGGTTAGGGTTAGGGCTAGGTTTAGGGCTAGGGCTAGGGCTAGGGATAGGGTTCGGGTTAGGGCTAGGGCTAGGTTACGGCTAGGGCTAGCGCTAGGGCTAGAGCTTTGGTTAGGGTTAGGGTAGGGCTAGGGTTAGGGCTGAGGCTAGGGCTAGGGTTAGGGTTAGGTTTAGGCTTAGGGTTAGGGCTAGGGCAATGGTCAGGGTTAGGGCTAGGTTTAGGGTTAGGGATAGGGCTAGGGCTAGGGCTACGGTTAGGTTTAGGCCTAGGGCTAGGGCTAGGGCTAGGGCTAGGGCTAGGGCTAGGGTTAGGTTTAGGGTTAGAGTTAGGGCTAGGAATAGGGTTAGGGTTAGGGTTATGTCTAGGGTTATGCTTAGGGTTAGGGTTAGGGTTAGGGCTACGGCTAGGGCTAGGGCTAGGGCGAGGGCTAGGGCTAGGGCTAGGGCTAGGCTAGGGCTAGGGTTAGGGATAGCGTTAGGGTTAGGGTTACGGTTAGGGTTAGGACTTGGGATAGGGCTAGGGCTAGGGCTAGGGCTAGGGCTAGTTTTAGGGTTAGGGTTAGGGATAGGGCTAGGGATAGGGCTAGGGCTAGGGTTAGGGTTAGGTTTAGGGTTAGGATCAGGGCTAGGGCTAGGCTTGGGGCTAGCGCTAGGGCTAGGGCTATGGCTAGGTCTAGGGCTAGGGCTAGGGTAGGGTTAGGTTTAGGATTAGGGTTAGGGCTAGGGCTATGGTCAGGGTTAGGGCTATGGTTAGGGTTAGGGTTAGGGTTAGGGTTAGGGTTAGTGCTAGGGCTAGGGCTAGGGCTAGGGCTAGGGCTAGGGTTAGGTTTAGGGCTAGGGCTAGGGTTAGGGTTATGGTTAGGGTTAGGACTATGGCTAGGGCTAGGGCTAGGGCTAGCGTTAGGTTTAGGTTTAGGGTTAGGGATAGGACTAGTGTTAGGGCTAGGGCTAGGGTTAGGGTTAGGGTTATGGCTAGGGCTGGGGATGGTGCTACGGATAGGTCCAGGGCGAGGGCTAGGGCTAGGGAGAGGGCTAGGGTTAGGGTTAGATTTAGAGTTAGGGTTAGGGCTAGGGCTAGGGTTAGGGTTAGGGCTATGGTTAGGTTTAGGTTTAGGGTTAGGATTAGGGCTAGGGCTAGGGCTAGGGCTAGGACTAGGGTTAGGGTTAGGGTTAGGATTAGGGTTAGGGTTAGCGCTAGGGCTAGGGCTAGGGCTAGGGTTAGGGATAAGGCTAGTGTTATTTTTAGGGTTAGGGCTAGGGCTAGGTTTGGGACTAGGGTTAGGGTTAGGGTTAGGGTTAGGGCTAGGGCTAGAGCTAGGGCTAGGGTTAGGTTTAGGGTTAGGGTTAGGGCTAGGGCTAGGTTTAGGGTTAGGGTTAGGGTTAGGGCTAGGGCTAGTGTTAGGTTTAGGGTTAGGGTTAGGGCTAGGGCTAGGGCTCGGTGTAGGGCTAGGGTTAGTGTTATGGTTAGGGTTAGGGCTAGGGTTATGGCTAGGGCTAGGACTAGGGCTAGAGCTAGGGTTAGTGTTAGGGCTAGGGCTAGGGCTAGGGTTAGGGCTAGGTCTAGGGCTAGGGATAGGGCTAGCGCTAGGGCTAGGGCTAGGGCTAGGTTTAGGTTTAGGGTTAGGGCTAGGGTTAGGGTTATGGCTAGGGTTAGGTTTAGGGTTAGAGTTAGGTCTAGGGCTAGGGTTAGGTTTAGGGTTAGGGCTAGGGCTAGTGTTAGGGTTAGGGTTATGGTTAGTGCTAGAGCTTGGGGTAGGGCTAGGGTTAGGGCTATGGCTAGGTCTAGGGCTATGGTAGGGTTAGGTTTAAGGCTAGGGTTAGGGTTAGGGTTAGGGTTAGGTCTAGGGCTAGGGCTATGGCTAGGGTAGGGTTAGGGTTAGGGCTACGGTTAGGGGTAGAGCTAGGTCTAGGGCTAGGGTTAGGGTTAGGGCTAGGACTAGGGTTAGGGTTAGGGCTATGGCTAGGTCTAGGTCTAGGGTTAGGGTTAGGGCTAGGGCTAGGGCTAGGGCTAGGGTTAGGGTTAGGGTTAGGGTTGGGGTTAGGGCTAGGTCAAGGGCTAGGGCTAGAGCTAGCCCTAGGGCTAGGGCTAGGGTTAGGTTTAGGGTTAGAGTTAGTTCTAGTGCTAGGGTTAGGGTTAGGGTTATGGCTAGGGTTATGGTTAGGGTTAGGGCTATGGCTAGGTCTAGGTCTAGGGTTAGAGTTAGGGCTAGGGTTAGGGCTAGGAGTAGGGTTAGGGTTAGGGTTAGGGTTAGGGTTATGGCTAGGTCTAGGGCTAGGGCTAGAGCTAGCGCTAGGGCTAGGGCTAGGGTTAGGTTTAGGGTTAGGGCTAGGGTTAGGGTTATGGCTAGGATTAGGTTTAGGGTTAGAGTTAGGTCTAGGGCTAGGGTTAGGGTTAGGGTTAGGGTTAGGGCTAGGGCTAGGGTTAGTGTTGGGGCTGGGGTTAGGGTTAGGGTTAGTGCTAGGGCTTGGGCTAGGGCTAGGATTAGGGCTATGGCTAGGTCTAGGTCTAGGGTTAGGGTTAGGGCTAGGGCTAGGGCTAGGGCTAGGGTTAGGGTTAGGGTTAGGGTTAGGGTTGGGGTTAGGGCTAGGTCAAGGGCTAGGGCTAGAGCTAGCGCTAGGGCTAGGGCTAGGGTTAGGTTTAGGGTTAGAGTTAGGGCTAGTGCTATTTTAGGGTTAGGGTTATGGCTAGGGTTATGGTTACGGTTAGGGTTAGGGTTAGGGCTACGGCTAGGGCTAGGGCTAGGGATAGGGCTAGGGCTAGGGTTATGGTTAGGGTCAGTGTTAGGGCTAGGGTTAGTGTTAGGGTTAGGGTTACGGTTAGGGTTAGGACTAGGGCTAGGGCTAGGGCTAGGGCTAGGGCTAGTTTTAGGGTTAGGGTTAGGGTTAGGGCTAGGGCTAGGGCTAGGTCTAGGGTTAGGGTTAGGGCTAGGGCTAGTGTTATGGCTAGGGATAGGGCTAGGGCTAGGGCTAGGGTTGGGGTTAGGGTTAAGGTAGGACTAGGGTTAGGGCTAGGGCTAGGGCTAGGGTTAGGTAGGTTTAGGGTTAGAGTTAGGGCTAGGGCTATGTTCAGGGTTAGGGCTAGGGTTAGGGTTAGGGATAGGGCTAGGGCTAGGGCTAGTGCTATGGTTAGGGTTAGGGTTAGGGCTAGGGCTAGGGTCAGGGTTAGGGTTATAGCTAGGGCTAGGGCTAGGGCTAGGGTTAGGGTTAGGGCTAGGGTTAGGGTTAGGGTTAGGGTTAGGGTAAGGCTTAGGGCTAGGGCTAGGGCTAGGGCTAGGGCTAGGGTTAGTGTTAGGGTTAGGGCTAGTGTTAGGGTTAGGGTTAGAGCTAGGGCTATGTCTATGGCTAGTGCTAGGTTTAGGGTTAGGGTTAGGGCTAGTACTCTGGCTAGGGCTAGGGCTAGGGCTAGCGTTAGGGATAGGTTTAGGGTTAGGGATAGGACTAGTGTTAGGGCTAGGGCTAGGGTTAGGCTTAGGGCTAGGGGTGGGGCTGTTGCTAGGGATAGGGCTAGGGCGAGGGATAGGGTTAGGGCTAGGGCTAGGGTTAGGGTTAGATTTAGGGTTAGGGTTAGGGCTAGGGCTCGGGTTAGGGTTAGGGCTAGGGCTAGAGCTAGGGCTATGGCTAGGGCTAGGGCTAATGTTAGGGTTAGGGTTAGGATTAGGGTTAGGGTTAGGGCTAGGGCTATGACTAGGGCTAGGGCTAGGGTTAGGGCTAGGGCTAGTGTTATATTTAGGGTTAGGGCTAGTGCTAGGGATAGGGCTAGGGCTAGGGTTAGGGTTAGGGTAAGGGTTAGGGTTAGGGCTAGGGCTAGGGTAGGGTTAGGGCCAGGGCTAGGGCTAGGGTTAGGGATAGGGCTAGGGCTAGGGCTAGGGCTAAGGTTAGGGTTAGGGCTAGGGCTAGGGCTAGGGCTACGGCTAGGGCTAGGGTTAGGGCTAGGGCTAGGGATAGGGCTAGGGCTAGGTTTAGGGTTAGGGTTAGGGCTAGTGCTCAGGCTAGGACTAGCGCTAGGGTTAGGGTTAGGGTTAGGGTTAGGGATAGGACTAGTGTTAGGGCTCGGGCTAGGGTTAGGGTTAGGATTAGGGTTAGGGCTAGGGCTGGGGCTGGGGCTAGGACTAGGGCTAGGGCGAGGGATAGGGCTAGGGCTAGGGTTAGGGTTTTATTTAGGGTTAGGATTAGGGCTAGGGCTAGGGTTAGGGTTAGGGCTAGGGTTAGGGTTAGGGTTAGGGTTATTGTTAGGGCTAGGGCTAGGGCTAGGGCTAGGGCTAGTGTTAGTGCTAGGGCTAGTGGTAGTTTTAGTGTTAGGGCTAGGGCTAGGGTTAGGGCTAGGGTTAGGGTTAGGGTTAGGGATAGGGTTAGGGCTAGGGCTAGTGCTAGGGCTAGGGTTAGGGTTAGGGCTAGGGCTAGGGCTAGGACTAGGGGTAGGGCTAGGACTAGGGTAGGGTTAGGGTAGGTTTAGGGCTAGGGTTAGGTTTAGGGTTAGGGTTACGGTTAGGGTTATGACTAGGGATAGGGCTAGGGCTAGGGCTAGGGTTAGGGTTAGGGTTATGGCTAGGGTTATGGTTAGGGTTAGGGTTAGGGTTAGGGCTACGGCTATGGCTAGGGCTAGGTCTAGGGCTAGGTCTAGTGTTAGGGTTAGGGCTAGGGCTAGGGTTAGGGCTAAGGCTAGGGCTAGGGCTAGGGCTAGTGCTAGGGTTAGGGTTAGGGTTAGTGTAGGGCTAGGGTTAGGGCTAGGGCTAGGTTTAGGGTTAGGTTTAGGGTTAGGGTTATTGCTAGGGCTAGGGCTATTGCTAGGGTTAGGGTAAGTGTTAGGGTAGGGTTAGGGCTAGGGTTAAGGTTAGGGTTACGGTTAGGGTTAGGACTAGGGATAGCGCTAGGTATAGGGCTAGGGCTAGGGCTAGGGTTAGGGTTAGCATTAGGGATAGGGCTAGGTTTAGGGCTAGGGCTAGGTTTAGGGTTAGGGCTAGGGCTAGGGTTAGGGTTAGGGCTATGGTTAGGGTTAGGGTTAGGTTTAGGGTTAGGGTTAGGGCTAGGGCTAGGGCTAGGGCTAGGCCTAGGTTTGGGGTTAGGGCTAGGGCTAGGGTTAGGGTTAGGGTTAAGGTTGTGGCTAGGGTTAGGGTTAGGGCTAGGTTTAGGGTTATGATTAGGGTTAGGATCAGGGCTAGGGCTAGGCTTGGGGCTAGGGCTAGGGCTAGGGCTATGGCTATGACTACGGCTAGGGCTAGGGTAGGGTTAGGTTTAGGGTTAGGGTTATGGCTAGGGCTATGATCAGGGTTAGGGCTATTGTTAGGGTTAGGGTTAGGGTTAGGGTTAGGGTTAGGGTTAGGGCTAGGGCTAGGGAGATGGCTAGGGTTAGGGTTAGGGTTATGGCTAGGGCTAGGCCTAGGGCTAGGGCTAGGGCTAGGGTTAGTGTTAGTGTTCGGGTAGGGCTAGGGTTAGGGCTAGGGCTATGGTCAGGATTAGGGCTAGGTTTAGGGTTAGGGATAGGGTTAGGGCTAGGGCTAGGGTTAGTTTTGGGGCAAGGGCTAGGGCTAAGTTTAGGGTTAGGGTTAGGGTAGGGTTAGGGTTTGGGCTAGGGCTAGGTAGGGTTAGGTTTAGGGTTAGGGTTAGGGCTAGGGCTAGGGCAAGGGCTAGGGCTAGGGCTAGGGTTAGGTTTAGGGTAGGGTTAGGGCTAGGTTAGGGTTAGGGTTAGGGTTACGGTTAGGGTTAGGACTAGGGATAGCGCTAGGGAAATGGCTAGGGCTAGGGCTAGGGTTAGGGTTAGGGTTAGGGATAGGGCTAGGTTTAGGGCTAGGGCTAGGTTTAGGGTTAGGGTTAGGGTTAGGATCAGGGCTAGGGCTAGGCTTGGGGCTAGGGCTAGGGCTAAGGCTATGGCGAGGTCTAGGGCTAGGGCTAGGGTTAGGGTTAGGTTTATGGTTAGGATTAGGGCTAGGGCTAGAGTTGGAGTTAGGGTTAAGGTAGGACTAGGGTTAGGGCTAGGGCTAGGGCTAGGGTTAGGTAGGTTTAGGGCTAGGGTTAGGGCTAGGGCTATGTTCAGGGTTAGGGCTAGGGTTAGTGTTAGGGATAGGGCTAGGGCTAGGGCTGGTGCTATGGTTAGGGTTAGGGTTAGGGCTAGGGCTAGGGTCAGGGTTAGGGTTAGAGCTACGGCTAGGGCTAGGGTTAGGGCTAGGGTTAGGGTTAGGGCTAGGGCTAGGTTTAGGGTTAGGGTTAGGGTAAGGCTTAGGGCTAGGGCTAGGGCTAGGGCTAGGGCTAGGGTTAGGGTTAGGGTTAGGGCTAGTGTTAGGGTTAGGGTTAGAGCTAGGGCTAGGGCTAGGGCTAGTGCTAGGGTTAGGTTTAGGGTTAGGGCTAGTACTCGGGCTAGGGCTAGGGCTAGGGCTAGCGTTAGGGTTAGGTTTAGGGTTAGGGATAGGACTAGTGTTAGGGCTAGGGCTAGGGTTAGGGTTAGGGCTAGGGGTGGGGCTGGGGCTAGGGATAGGGCTAGGGCGAGGGATAGGGCTAGGGCTAGGGCTAGGGTTAGGGTTAGATTTAGGGTTAGGGTTAGGGCTAGGGCTCGGGTTAGGGTTAGGGCTAGGGCTAGGGCTAGGGCTATGGCTAGGGCTAGGGCTAATGTTAGGGTTAGGGTTAGGATTAGGGTTAGGGTTAGGGCTAGGGCTATGACTAGGGCTAGGGCTAGGGTTAGGGCTAGGGCTAGTGTTATATTTAGGGTTAGGGCTAGTGCTAGGGATAGGGCTAGGGTTACGGTTAGGGTTAGGTTTAGGGCCAGGGCTAGGGCTAGGGCTAGTGTTAGGGCTAGGGCTAGGGCTAGGGTTAGGGTTAGGGCTAGGGCTAGGGCTAGGGCTAGGGTTAGGGTTAGGGCTAGGGCTAGGGCTAGGGCTACGGATAGGGCTAGGGCTAGGGCTAGGGCTAGGGCTAGGGCTAGGTTTAGGGTTAGGTTTAGGGCTAGGGCTCAGGCTAGGACTAGCGCTAGGGTTAGGGTTAGGGTTAGGTTTAGGGATAGGACTAGTGTTAGGGCTCGGGCTAGGGTTAGGGTTAGGTTTAGGGTTAGGGCTAGGGCTTGGGCTGGGGCTAGGACTAGTTCTAGGGCGAGGGCTAGGGCTAGGGTTAGGGTTTTATTTAGGGTTAGGATTAGGGCTAGGGCTAGGGTTAGGGTTAGGGCTAGGGTTAGGGTTAGGGTTAGGGTTAGGGTTAGGGTTAGGGCTAGGGCAAGGGCTAGGGCTAGGGCTAGGGTTAGTGTTAGGGCTAGTGGTAGTTTTAGTGTTAGGGCTAGGGCTAGGGTTAGGGCTAGGTTTAGGGTTAGGGTTATGGCTAGGGCTATGATCAGTGTTAGGGCTATGGTTAGTGTTAGGGTTAGGGTTAGGGTTAGGGTTATGGCTAGGGGTAGGGCTAGGGCTAGGGCTAGGGCTAGGGTTAGGGTTAGGGTTAGGGTAAGGGTTAGGGCTAGGGCTAGGACTAGGGCTAGGTCTAGGGTTAGGGTTAGGGTTAGGGCTAGGGGTAGGGTTAGGGTTAGAGCTAGAGCTAGGGCTAGGGCTAGGGCTAGTGCTAGGGCTAGGGTTAGTTTTAGGGCTAGTGCTCGTGCTAGGGCTATGGCTAGGTTTAGGGTTAGGGCTAGGGCTGGGTCTGGGGGTAGGGATAGGGCTAGGGCGAGGGCTAGGGCTAGGGCTAAGTTTAGGGTTAGATTTAGGGTTAGGGTTAGGGCTAGGGCTCGGGTTAGGGTTAGGGCTAGGGCTAGGACTCGGGCTAGTGCTAGGGTTAGGGCTAGGGTTAGGGTTAGGGCTAGGGCTAGGGCTAGGGCTAGGGCTACGGCTACGGCTAGGGCTAGGGTTAGGGCTAGGGCTAGGGCTAGTGCTAGGGCTAGGATTAGGGTTAGGGTTAGGGCTAGGGCTCAGGCTAGGACTAGGGCTAGGTTTAGGGTTAGGGTTAGGGATAGGACTAGTGTTAGGACTCGGGCTAGGTTTAGGGTTAGGGTTAGGGTTAGGGTTAGGGCTAGGGCTGGGGCTGGGGCTAAGGCTAGGGCTAGGGCGAGGGCTAGGGCTAGGGTTAGGGTTAGATTTAGGGTTAGGGTTAGGGCTAGGGCTAGGGTTAGGGTTAGGGTTAGGGAGAGGACTAGTGTTAGGGCTCGGGCTAGGATTAGGGCTAGGGTTAGGTTTAGGGTTAGGTTTAGGGCTAGGGTTAGGGTTAGTGTTAGGGCTAGGGCTAGGGCTAGGGCTAGGGCTAGGGTTAGGGCTAGGGCTAGTGGTAGTTTTAGTGTTAGGGCTAGGGCTAGGGTTAGGGCTAGGGTTAGGGTTAGGGTTACGGTTAGGGATATGGCTAGTGCTAGGGCTAGGGCTAGGTCTAGGGTTAGGGTTAGGGCTAGTGCTAGGGCTAGGGTTAGGGTTAAGGCTAGGGTTAGGGTTAGGGTTAGGGTTAGGGCTAGTGCTAGGGCTAGGGAAAGGACTAGGGCTCGGGATAGGGTTAGGGTTAGGGCTAGGGCTAGGGTTAGGGTTAGGTTTAGGGTTAGGGTTAGTGCTAGGGCTAGGGCTAGGTCTTGGGCTAGGGCTAGGGCTAGGGCTAGGGTTAGGTTTAGGGTTAGGGTTAGGGTTAGGGCTAGGGCTATGATCAGGGTTAGGGCTATTGTTAGGGTTAGGGTTAGGGTTAGGGTTAGGGTTAGGGTTAGGTCTAGGGCTAGGGAGATGGCTAGGGTTAGGATTAGGGTTATGGCTAGGGCTAGGCCTAGGGCTAGGGCTAGGGCTAGGGTTAGTGTTAGTGTTCGGGTAGGGCTAGGGTTAGGGCTAGGGCTATGGTCAGGGTTAGGGCTAGGTTTAGGGTTAGGGATAGGGTTAGGGCTAGGGCTAGGGTTAGTTTTGGGGCAAGGGCTAGTGCTAAGTTTAGGGTTAGGGTTAGGGTAGGGTTAGGGTTTGGGCTAGGGCTAGGTTTAGGGTTAGGTTTAGGGTTAGGGTTAGGGCTAGGGATAGGGCAAGGGCTAGGGCTAGGGCTAGGGTTAGGTTTAGGGTAGGGTTAGGGCTAGGTTAGGGTTAGGGTTAGGGTTACGGTTAGGGTTAGGACTAGGGATAGCGCTAGGGAAATGGCTAGGGCTAGGGCTAGGGTTAGGGTTAGCGTTAGGTATAGGGCTAGGTTTAGGGCTAGGGCTAGGTTTAGGGTTAGGGTTAGGGTTAGGATCAGGGCTAGGGCTAGGCTTGGGGCTAGGGCTAGGGCTAAGGCTATGGCGAGGTCTAGGGCTAGGGCTAGGGTTAGGGTTAGGTTT
>OX463233.1:4755507-4763007 GCA_949820135.1 Sylvilagus floridanus | reverse complement strand
CTAGGTTTAGCGTTAGGGTTAGGGTTAGGATCAGGGCTAGGGCTAGGCTTGGAGCTAGGGCTAGGTCTAGGGCTATGGCGAGGTCTAGGGCTAGGGCTAGGGTTAGGTTTAGGGCTAGGGCTAGGGCTAGGGCTTGGGATAGGGCTAGGGCTAGGGCGAGGTCTAGGCCTAGGGCTAGGGTTAGGGTTAGGTTTAGGGTTGGGTTAGGGCTAGGGCTATGGTCAGGGGTAGGGCTATGCTTAGGGTTAGGGTTATGGTTAGGGTTAGTGCTAGGGCTAGGGCTAGGGCTAGGGTTAGGTTTAGGGCTAGGGCTAGGGCTAGGGCTTGGGATAGGGCTAGGGCTAGGTCGAGGTCTAGGCCTATGGCTAGGGTTAGGGTTAGGTTTAGGGTTAGGGTTAGGGCTAGGGCTAGGGTTAGGGTTAGGGCTAGGGCTAGGGCTAGGGCTTGGGATAGGGCTAGGGCTAGGGCGAGGTCTAGGCCTAGGGCTAGGGTTAGGGTTAGGTTTAGGGTTAGGGTTAGGGCTAGGGCTATGGTCAGCGTTAGGGCTATGGTTAGGGTTAGGGTTAGGGCTAGGGCTAGGTCTAAGGCTAGGGCTAGGGTTAGGGATAGGGCTAGTGTTATTTTTAGGGTTAGGGCTAGGGTTAGGGCTAGGGTTAGGGTTCGGGTTAGGGTTAGGGCTAGGGCTAGGGCTAGGGCTAGGCCTAGGGCTAGGGTTAGGGTTAGGGCTAGGGCTAGGGCTAGGGCTAGGGCTAGGGTAAGGGCTAGGGATAGGGCTAGGGCTAGGTCTAGGTCTAGTGTTAGGGCTAGGGCTAGGTTTAGGGCTAGGGCTAGGTTTAGGGTTAGGGTTAGTGGTTAGGATCAGGGTAGGGCTAGGATTGGGGCTAGGGCTAGGGCTAGGGCTATGGTGAGGTCTAGGGCTAGGGCTAGGGTTAGGGTTAGGTTTAGGGTTAGGGTTAGGGCTAGGGCTATGGTCAGGGGTAGGGCTATGGTTAGGGTTAGGTTTAGGGTTAGGGTTAGGGCTAGGGCTAGGGCTAGGGCTAGGGCAAGGGTTAGGGTTAGTGCTAGCGCTACGGTTAGTGTTAGCGTTAGGGTTAGGGTTAGGGCTAGGGCTAGGGCTAGGGCTAGGGCTAGGGCTAGGGTTAGGGTTAGGGCTAGGGTTAGGGTTAGGGTTAGATTTAGGGCTAGGGCTAGGTTTAGGGTTAGGGTTATGGCTAGGGTTATGGTTAGGGTTAGGGTTAGGGCTAGGGCTAGGGCTAGGGCTAGGGCTAGGGCTAGGGTTAGGGCTAGGGCTAGTGGTAGTTTTAGTTTTAGGGCTAGTGCCAGGGTTAGGGCTAGGGCTAGGGCTAGGGCTAGGGCTAGGGTTAGAGTTAGGGTAGGGTTAGGGCTAGGGTTAGGGTTATGGTTAGGGTTACGGTTAGGGTTAGGACTAGGGATAGGGCTAGGGATAGGGCTAGGGCTAGGGCTAGGGTTAGGGTTAGGGTTAGGGTTAGGGTTAGGGCTATGGCTAGGTTTAGGGCTAGCGCTAGGTTTAGGGCTAGGGCTAGGTTTAGGGTTACGGTTAGGGTTATGATCAGGGCTAGGGCTAGGCTTGGGGCTAGGGCTAGGTCTAGGGCTATGGCGAGGTTTAGGGCCAGGGCTAGGGTTAGGGTTAGGTTTAGGGTTAGGGTTAGGGCTAGGGCTATGGTCAGGGTTAGGGCTATGGTTAGGGTTAGGGTGAGGGTTAGAGTTAGGGCTAGGTCTAGTGCTAGGGCTAGGGCTAGGGCTAGTGTTAGGGCTAGGGCTAGTGTTATATTTAGGGTTAGGGCTAGGGCTAGGTTTAGGGCTAGGGTTAGGGTTAGGTTTAGGGTTAGGGTTAGGGCTAGGGCTCGGGCTAGGGCTAGGGCTAGGGCTAGGGCTAGGGTTAGGGTTAGGGCTAGGGCTAGGGCTAGGGCTAGGGCTAGGGCTAGGGCTAGGGTTAGGGTTAGGGCTAGGGCTAGGTCTAGGGCTAGGGTTAGGGCTAGGGCTAGGTTTAGGGCCTGGGCTAGGTTTAGGGTTAGGGTTAGGGTTAGGATCAGGGCTAGGGCTAGGCTTGAAGCTAGGGCTAGGCCTAGGGCTATGGCGAGGTCTAGGGCTAGGGCTAGGGTTAGGGTTAGGTTTAGGGTTAGGGTTAGGTCTAGGGCTATGGTCAGGGTTAGGGCTATGTTTAGGGTTAGGGTTAGGGTTAGGGTTAGGGCTAGGGCTAGGGCTAGGGCTAGGGCTAGGTTAGGGTTAGGGCTAGGGCTACGGCTAGGGCTAGGGCTAGGGTTAGGGCTAGGGCTAGGTTTAGGGCCTGGGCTAGGTTTAGGGTTAGGGTTAGGGTTAGGATCAGGGCTAGGGCTAGGCTTGGGGCTAGGGCTAGGGCTAGGGCTATTGCGAGGTCTAGGGCTAGGGTTAGGGTTAGGGTTAGGTTTATGGTTAGGGTTAGGTCTAGGGCTATGGTCAGGGTTAGGGCTATGGTTAGGGTTAGGGTTAGGGTTAGGGTTAGGGCTAGGGCTAGGGCTAGGGCTAGGGTTAGGGTTAGGGCTAGGGCTAGGGTTAGGGTTAGGGTTAGGGTTAGGGCTAGGTCTAGGGCTAGGGCTAGGGCTAGGGTTAGGGTTAGGGCTAGGGTTAGGGTTAGGGTTAGAGTTAGGGCTAGGGCTAGGGTTAGGGTTAGGGTTATGGCTAGGGTTATGATTAGGGTTAGGGTTAGGGTTAGGGCTACGGCTAGGAATAGGGCTAGGGCTAGGGCTACTTCTAGGGGTAGGGTTAGGTTCAGGGTTAGGGCTAGGGTTAGGGTTAGGGTTATGGTTAGGGTTAGGAATAGGGCTAGGGCTAGGGCTAGGGCTGGGGCTACTGTTAGGGTTAGGGTTAGGGATAGGGCTAGGGTTAGGGCTAGGGCTAGTGTTAGGGTTAGGGTTAGGGTTAGGATCAGGGCTAGGGCTAGGCTTGGGGCTAGGTCTAGGGCTAGGGCTAGGGCGAGGTCTAGGACTAGGGCTAGGGTAGGGTTAGGTTTAGGGTAGGGTTAGGGCTAGGGCTATGGTCAGGGTTAGGGCTATGGTTAGGGTAAAATTAGGGTTAGGGTTAGGGTTAGGGCTAGGGCTAGGGGTAGGGCTAGGGTTAGGGTTAGGGCTAGGGCTAGTGTTAGGGTTAGGGTTAGGGCTAGGGCTAGGGCTAGGTTTAGGGTTAGGGCTAGGGCTATGGTTAGGGTTAGGGTTAGGGCTAGGGCTAGGGCTAGGGCTAGGGCAAGGGCTAGGTTTAGGGTTAGGGTTAGGGCTAGGGTTAGGGTTAGGGCGAGGGCTACGGCTAGGGCTAGGGTTAGGGCTAGGGCTAGGGTTAGGGTTAGGGCTAGGGCTAGGGTTAGGGTTAGGGTTAGGGTTAGGGTTAGGGTTAGGGCTAGGGCTAGGGGTAGGGCTAGGGTTAGGGTTAGGGCTAGGGCTAGTGTTAGGGTTAGGGTTAGGTTTAGGGCTAGGGCTAGGGCTAGGTTTAGGGTTAGGGCTAGGGCTATGGTTAGGGTTAGGGTTAGGGCTAGGGCTAGGGCTAGGTCTAGGGCAAGGGCTAGGTTTAGTGTTAGGGTTAGGGCTAGGGTTAGGGTTAGGGCGAGGGCTACGGCTAGGGCTAGGGTTAGGGTAGGGCTAGGGTTAGGGTTAGGGCTAGGGCTAGGGTTAGTGTTAGGGTTAGGGTTAGGGTTTTGGCTAGGGTTAGGGCTAGGGTTAGGGTTAGGGTTAGAGTTAGGATCAGGGCTAGGGCTAGGCTTGGGGCTAGGGCTAGGGCTAGGGCTATGGCTAGTTCTAGGGCTAGGGCTAGGGTTAGGGTTAGGATTAGGGTTTGGGTTAGGGCTACGGCTAGGGTTAGGGTTAGGGCTAGGTCTAGGGCTAGGGCTAGGGCTAGGGCTAGGGCTAGGGCCAGGGTTAGGTTTAGGGTTAGGGCTAGGGTTAGGGTTATGTCTAGGGTTAGGGTTAGGGTTAGGGTTAAGGCTAGGGCTAGGGTTAGTGTTAGGTCTAGGGTTAGGGTTAGGGTTAGGGTTAGTGCTAGTGCTTGGGCTATGGCTAGGTTTCGGGCTATGACTAGGTCTAGGGCTAGGGTTAGGGTAGGGTTAGGGCTAGGGTTAGGGTTAGGGTTAGCGTTAGGACTAGGGCTAGGGCTAGGGCTAGGGCTAGGGTTAGGTTTAGGGTTAGGGTTGGGTTAGGGCTAGGACTAGAGCTAGGGCTAGGGATAGGGCTAGGGTTAGGGCTAGTGCTAGGGCTAGGGCTAGGTCTAGGGCTAGGGTTAGGGTTAGGGTTATGGTAGGGCTAGGTTTAGGGCTAGGGCTAGGGCTAGGGTTAGGGTTATTTTTTGGGTTAGGGTTAGGGTTAGGGCTATGGTCAGGGTTAGGTTTAGGGTTAGGGTTCGGGATAGGGCTAGGGCTAGGGCTAGGGTTAGGTTTAGGGCTAGGGCTAGGGCTAGGGCTAGGGCTAGGGCTAGGGTTAGGGTTAGGGCTAGGGCTGGGGCTGGTGCTAGGGATAGGTCTAGGGCGAGGGCTAGGGCCTGGGATAGGGCTAGGGTTAGGGTTAGATTTAGGGTTAGGTTTAGGGCTAGGGCTAGGGATAGGGTTAGGGCTAGGGTTAGGTTTAGGGTTAGGGTTAGGGTTAGGGCTAGGGCTAGGGCTAGGGCTAGGGCTAGGGCTAGTGTTAGGGTTAGGGTTAGGATTAGGGTTAGGGTTAGGGCTAGGGCTAGGGATAGGGCTAGGGTTAGGGCTAGGGCTAGTGTTATTTTTAGGGTTAGGGCTAGGGCTAGTGTTAGGGCTAGGGTTAGGGTTAGGGTAGGGGTTAGGGTAGGGGTTAGGGTTAGGGCTAGGGCTAGGGCTGGGGCTAGGGTTAGGACTAGGGTTAGGGTTAGGGCTAGGGCTAGGGCTAGGGCTACGGCTAGGGCTAGGTTTAGGGCTATGGCTAGGGCTAGGTTTAGGATTATGGTTAGGGCTAGAGCTCAGGCTAGGACTAGGGCTAGGGTTAGGGTTAGGGTTAGGGATAGGACTAGTGTTAGGGCTTGGGCTAGGGTTAGGGTTAGTTTTAGTGTTTGGTCTAGGGCTGGGGCTGGGTCTAGGGCTAGGGCTAGGGCTAGGGCTAGGGTTAGGGCTAGGGCTAGTGGTAGTTTTAGTGTTAGGGCTAGGGCTAGGTTTAGGTCTAGGGTTAGGTTTAGGATTAGGGCTAGGGCTAGGGCTAGGGCTAGGGCTAGGATTAGGGTTAGGGCTATGGCTAGGGCTAGGGTTAGGGTTAGGGCTAGGGTTAGGGTTAGGATTAGGGTTAGGGATAGTGCTAGGTCTAGGGAAAGGGCTAAGTCTCGGGTTAAGGTTAGGGTTAGGTTTAGGGTTAGGGCTAGGGCTAGGGTTAGGGTTAGGGTTAGGTTTAGGGTTAGGGTTAGGGCTAGGGCTAGTGCTAGGACTTGGGTAGGGCTAGGGCTAGGGCTAGGGCTAGGGTTAGGTATAGGGTTAGGGTCAGGTCTAGGGCTAGGTTTAGGATTAGGGTTAGGGCTAGGGCTAGGGTTAGGGTTAGGGTTAGGGTTAGGGCTGGGGCTGGTGCTAGGGATAGGTCTATGGCGAGGGCTAGGGCCTGGGATAGGGCTAGGGTTAGGGTTAGATTTAGGGTTAGGTTTAGGGCTAGGGCTAGGGTTAGGGTTAGGGCTAGGGTTAGGTTTAGGGTTAGGGTTAGGGTTAGGGCTAGGGCTAGGGCTGGGGCTAGGATTAGTACTAGGGTTAGGGTTAGGGCTAGGGCTAGGGCTAGGGCTACGGCTAGGGCTAGGTTTAGGGCTAGGGCTAAGGCTAGGGCTAGGGCTAGGTTTAGGATTATGGTTAGGGCTAGGGCTCAGGCTAGGACTAGGGCTAGGTTTAGGGTTAGGGTTAGGGATAGGACTAGTGTTAGGGCTTGGGCTAGGGTTAGGGTTAGGTTTAGTGTTAGGTCTAGGGCTGGGGCTGGGTCTAGGTCTAGGGCTAGGGCGAGGGCTAGGGCTAGGGCTAGGGTTAGGGTTAGATTTAGGGTTAGGGTTAGGGCTAGGGTTAGGGTTAGGGTTAGGGCTAGGGTTAGGGCTAGGGCTAGTGGTAGTTTTAGTGTTAGGGCTAGGGCTAGGGTTAGGTTTAGGATTAGGGCTAGGGCTAGGGCTAGGATTAGGGTTAGGGCTAGGGCTAGGGCTAGGGTTAGGGTTAGGGCTAGGGTTAGGGTTAGGATTAGGGTTAGGGATAGTGCTAGGTCTAGGGAAAGGGCTAGGTCTCGGGTTAGGGTTAGGGTTAGGTTTAGGGTTAGGTCTAGGGCTAGGGTTAGGGTTAGGGTTACGGTTAGGGCTAGGGCTAGTGCTAGGACTTGGGTAGGGCTAGGGCTAGGGCTAGGGCTAGGGTTAGGTTTAGGGTTAGGGTTAGGGCTAGGGCTAGGTTTAGGATTAGGGTTAGGGCTAGGGCTAGGGTTAGGCTTAGGGTTAAGGTTAGGGTTAGGGCTAGGTCTAGGGCTAGGGTTAGGGCTAGGGCTAGGGTTAGGGTTTGGGTAGGGTTTGGGCTAGGGTTAGGGTTAGGGTTAGGGTAGGGCTAGGTTTAGGGCTAGGGCTAGGTTTAGGGTTAGGTTTAGGGTTAGGGTTAGGGCTTGGGCTAGGGCTAGGGCTAGGGCTAGGGTTAGGGTTAGGGTAGGGTTATGGCTAGGGTTAGGTTTAGGGTTAGGGTTACGGTTAGGCTTAGGACTAGGCATAGCGCTAGGTTTAGGGCTAGGGCTAGAGTTAGGGTTAGCGTTAGGGATAGGGCTAGGTTTAGGGCTAGGGCTAGGTTTAGGGTTAGGGTTAGTGTTAGGATCAGGGCTAGGGCTAGGGCTAGTGTTATTTTTAGGGTTAGGGCTAGGGCTATGGTCAGGGTTAGGGCTATGGTTAGGGTTAGGGTTAGGGTTAGGGCTAGGGCTAGGACAAGGGCTAGGGTTAGGGCTAGGGCTAGGGTTAGGGCTAGGGCTAGTGTTATTTTTAGGGTTAGGTCTAGGGCTAGGGTTAGGGCTAGGGTTAGGGTTAGGGTTAGGGTTAGGGCTAGGGCTAGGGCTAGGGCTAGGGCTAGGGTTAGGGTTAGGGCTAGGGCTATGGCTAGGGCTAGGGCTAGGTCTAGGGTTAGGGCTAGGGCTAGGGCTAGGGCTAGGGTTAGGTCTAGGGCTAGGTTTAGGGCTAGGGCTAGGTTTAGCGTTAGGGTTAGGGTTAGGATCAGGGCTAGGGCTAGGCTTGGAGCTAGGGCTAGGTCTAGGGCTATGGCGAGGTCTAGGGCTAGGGCTAGGGTTAGGTTTAGGGCTAGGGCTAGGGCTAGGGCTTGGGATAGGGCTAGGGCTAGGGCGAGGTCTAGGCCTAGGGCTAGGGTTAGGGTTAGGTTTAGGGTTGGGTTAGGGCTAGGGCTATGGTCAGGGGTAGGGCTATGCTTAGGGTTAGGGTTATGGTTAGGGTTAGTGCTAGGGCTAGGGCTAGGGCTAGGGTTAGGTTTAGGGCTAGGGCTAGGGCTAGGGCTTGGGATAGGGCTAG
>OX463233.1:4740507-4743007 GCA_949820135.1 Sylvilagus floridanus | reverse complement strand
GGTTAGGGTTAGGGTTAGGGTTACGGTTAGGGTTACGTCTAGGGATAGGGCTAGGGATATGGCTAGGGCTAGGGCTAGGGTTAGGGTTAGGTTTAGGGATAGGGCTAGTTTTAGGGCTAGGGCTAGGTTTAGGGTTAGGGTTATGATCAGGGCTAGGGATAGGCTTGGAGCTAGGGCTAGGGCTCGGGCTATGGCGATGTCTAGGGCTAGGGCTAGGGTTAGGGTTAGGTTTAGGTTAGGGTTAGGTCTAGGGCTATGGTCAGGGTTAGGGCTATGGTTAGGGTTAGGGTGAGGGTTATTTCTAGGGTTATGGTTCGGGTAGGGTTAGGGTTAGGGCTACGCCTAGTGCTAGGGCTAGTGCTAGGGTGAGGGTTAGGGTTAGAGTTAGGGTTAGGGTTAGGGCTAGGGTTAGGGCTAGGGCTAGGGCTAGGGCTAGGGCTAGGGCTAGGGCTAGGGTTAGGTTTAGGGTTAGGGTAGGGCTAGGTTTAGGGCTAGGGCTAGGTTTAGGGTTAGGTTTAGGGTTAGGGTTAGGGCTTTGGCTAGGGCTAGGGCTAGGGCTAGGGTTAGGGTTAGGGTAGGGTTATGGCTAGGGTTAGGTTTAGGGTTAGGGTTACGGTTAGGCTTAGGACTAGGCATAGCGCTAGGTTTAGGGCTAGGGCTAGGGCTAGAGTTAGGGTTAGCGTTAGGGATAGGGCTAGGTTTAGGGCTAGGGCTAGGTTTAGGGTTAGGGTTAGTGTTAGGATCAGGGCTAGGGCTAGGGCTAGTGTTATTTTTAGGGTTAGGGCTAGGGCTATGGTCAGGGTTAGGGCTATGGTTAGGGTTAGGGTTAGGGTTAGGGCTAGGGCTAGGACAAGGGCTAGGGTTACGGCAAGGGCTAGGGTTAGGGCTAGGGCTAGTGTTATTTTTAGGGTTAGGTCTAGGGCTAGGGTTAGGGCTAGGGTTAGGGTTAGGGTTAGGGTTAGGGCTAGGGCTAGGGCTAGGGCTAGGGCTAGGGTTAGGGTTAGGGCTAGGGCTAGGGCTAGGGCTAGGGCTAGGTCTAGGGTTAGGGCTAGGGCTAGGGCTAGGGCTAGGGTTAGGTCTAGGGCTAGGTTTAGGGCTAGGGCTAGGTTTAGGGTTAGGGTTAGGGTTAGGATCAGGGCTAGGGCTAGGCTTGGAGCTAGGGCTAGGTCTAGGGCTATGGCGAGGTCTAGGGCTAGGGCTAGGGTTAGGGTTAGGTTTAGGGTTGGGTTAGGGCTAGGGCTATGGTCAGGGGTAGGGCTATGCTTAGGGTTAGGGTTATGGTTAGGGTTAGTGCTAGGGCTAGGGCTAGGGCTAGGGTTAGGTTTAGGGCTAGGGCTAGTGTTAGGGTTAGGGTTAGGGTTAGGGCTAGGGCTAGGGTTAGGGTTAGGGCTAGGGTTAGGGTTAGGGTTAGAGTAAGGGCTAGGGCTAGGGTTAGGGTTAGGGTTATGGCTAGGGTTATGGTTTGTTTTAGGGTTAGGGTTAGGGCTACGGCTAGGGCTAGGGCTAGGGCTAGGGCTAGGGCTAGGGGTAGGGTTAGGGTCAGGGTTAGGGCTAGGTTTAGGGTTAGGGTTAGGGCTAGGGCTAGGGCTAGGGCTAGGGTTAGGTTTAGGGCTGGGGCTAGGGTTAGGGTTAGGTTTAGGGCTAGGGCTAGGGCTAGGGCTAGGGCTAGGGTTAGGGTTAGGGTTAGGGCTAGGGTTACCGTTAGGGCTAGGGTTAAGTTTAAGGCTAGGGTTAGGTTTAGGGTTAGGGTTAGTGTTAGGGCTAGGGCTAGGGCTAGGGCTAGGGCTAGGGTTAGGGTTAGGATTAGGGTTAGGGTTAGGGCTAGGGCTAGGGCTAGGGTTAGGGCTAGGGTTAGGGTTAGGATTAGGGTTAGGGATAGTGCTAGGTCTAGGGAAAGGGCTAGGTCTCGGGTTAGGGTTAGGGTTAGGTTTAGGGTTAGGTCTAGGGCTAGGGTTAGGGTTAGGGTTACGGTTAGGGCTAGGGCTAGTGCTAGGACTTGGGTAGGGCTAGGGCTAGGGCTAGGGCTAGGGTTAGGTTTAGGGTTAGGGTTAGGGCTAGGGCTAGGTTTAGGATTAGGGTTAGGGCTAGGGCTAGGGTTAGGCTTAGGGTTAAGGTTAGGGTTAGGGCTAGGTCTAGGGCTAGGGTTAGGGCTAGGGCTAGGGTTAGGGTTTGGGTAGGGTTTGGGCTAGGGTTAGGGTTAGGGTTAGGGTTACGGTTAGGGTTACGTCTAGGGATAGGGCTAGGGATATGGCTAGGGCTAGGGCTAGGGTTAGGGTTAGGTTTAGGGATAGGGCTAGTTTTAGGGCTAGGGCTAGGTTTAGGGTTAGGGTTATGATCAGGGCTAGGGATAGGCTTGGAGCTAGGGCTAGGGCTCGGGCTATGGCGATGTCTAGGGCTAGGGCTAGGGTTAGGGTTAGGTTTAGGTTAGGGTTAGGTCTAGGGCTATGGTCAGGGTTAGGGCTATGGTTAGGGTTAGGGTGAGGGTTATTTCTAGGGTTAT
>OX463233.1:4733007-4735507 GCA_949820135.1 Sylvilagus floridanus | reverse complement strand
AGGGTTAGGGTTAGGGTTAGATTTATGGCTAGGGCAAGGTCTAGGGCTAGGGCTAGGGCTAGTTCTAGGGTTAGGGTTAGGGTTAGGGCTAGGGTTAGGGCTAGTGCTAGGGTCAGGGCTAGGGCTAGTGTTATATTTAGGGTTAGGGCCAGGGTTATGCTTAGGGCTAGGGTTAGGGTTAGGGTTAGGGTTAGGGCTAGTGCTAGGGCTCGGGTTAGGGTTAGTTCTAGGGCTAGAGATAGGGCTAGGGCTAGGGATAGTGTTAGGGCAAGGGCTAGGGCTAGGGCTAGGTCTAGGGCTAGGGTTAGGGCTAGGGCTAGGGCTAGGGCTAGGTTTAGGGTAGGGGTTAGGGTAGTGCTAGGTTTAGGGCTAGGGCTAGGTTTAGGGTTAGGTTTAGGGTTAGGGTTAGGGCTAGGGCTAGGGCTAGAGCTAGGATTAGGGTTAGGGTAGGGTTATGGCTAGGGTTAGGGTTAGGGTTAGGGTTACGGTTAGGGTTAGGACTAGGGATAGCGCTAGGTTTAGGGCTAGGGCTAGGGCTAGGGTTAGGGTTAGCGTTAGGGATAGGGCTAGGTTTAGGGCTATGGCTAGGTTTAGGGTTAGCGTTAGGGTTAGGATCAGGGCTAGGGCTAGGCTTGGGGCTAGGTCTAGGGCTAGGGCTAGGGTTAGGGTTAGGTTTAGGGTTAAGGTTAGGGCTAGGGCTATGGTCAGGGTTAGGGCTATGGTTAGGGTTAGGGTTAGGGTTAGGGTTAGGGCTAGGGCTAGGGCTAGGGCTTGGGCTAGGTTTAGGGCTAGGGCTAGTGTTATTTTTAGGGTTAGGCCTAGGACTAGGGTTAGGGCTAGGGTTAGGGTTAGGGTTAGCGTTAGGGCTAGGGCTAGGGCTAGGGCTAGGGTTAGGGCTAGGGCTAGGGCTAGGGCTAGGGCTAGGGCTAGGGTTAGGGTTAGGGTTAGGGTTGAGCTAGGTTTAGGGCTAGGGCTAGGTTTAAGGTTAGATTTAGGGTTAGGGTTAGGGCTAGGGCTAGCGCTAGGGCTAGGGTTAGGGTAGGGTTAGGGCTAGGGCTAGGGTTAGGGTTAGGGTTAGGGTTAGGGTTAGGATCAGGGCTAGGGCTAGGCTTGGGTCTAGGGCTAGGTCCAGGGCTATGGCGAAGTCTAGGGCTAGGGCTAGGGTTAGGGTTAGTTTTAGGGTTAGGGTTAGGGCTAGGGCTATGGTCAGGGTTAGGGCTATGCTTAGGGTTAGGGTTATGGTTAGGGTTATGGCTAGGGCTAGGGCTAGGGCTAGGGTTAGGGTTAGGGTTAGGGTTAGGGCTAGGGCTAGGGTTAGGGTTAGGGTTAGGGTTAGGGTTAGAGTTAGGGCTAGGGCTAGGGTTAGGGTTAGGGTTATGGCTAGGGTTATGGTTAGTTTTAGGGTTAGGGTTAGGGCTACGGCTAGGGCTAGGGCTAGGGCTAGGGTTATTTTTAGGGTTAGGTCTAGGGCTAGGGTTAGGGTCAGGGTTAGGGCTTGGTTTAGGGTTAGGTTTAGGGCTAGGGCTAGGGCTAGGGTTAGGGTTAGGGCTAGGGCTAGGGTTAGGGTCAGGGTTAGGGCTAGGTTTAGGGTTAGGGCTAGGGCTAGGGCTAGGGCTAGGGCTAGGGTTAGATAGGGGTAGGTTTAGAGCTAGGGCTAGGTTTAGGGTTAGGGTTAGGGTTAGGATCAGGGCTAGGGCTAGGCTTGGGGTTAGGGCTAGGTCTAGGGCTATGGCGAAGTCTAGGGCTAGGGCTAGGGTTAGGGTTAGTTTTAGGGTTAGGGCTAGGGCTAGGGCTAGGGCTAGGGCTAGGGCTAGGGCTAGGGCTAGGGTTAGGGTTAGGGTTAGGGTTGAGCTAGGTTTAGGGCTAGGGCTAGGTTTAAGGTTAGATTTAGGGTTAGGGTTAGGGCTAGGGCTAGCGCTAGGGCTAGGGTTAGGGTAGGGTTAGGGCTAGGGCTAGGGTTAGGGTTAGGGCTAGGGTTAGGGTTAGGGTTAGAGTTAGTGCTAGGGCTAGGGTTAGGGTTAGGGTTATTGCTAGGGTTATGGTTCGGGTTAGGGTTAGGGTTAGGGCTACGGCTAGGGCTAGGGCTAGGGCTAGGGCTAGGGCTAGGGGTAGGGTTAGGGTTAGGGTCAGGGTTAGGGCTAGGTTTAGGGTTAGGGCTAGGGCTAGGGCATGGGCTAGGGTTAGGGTTAGGGCTACGGCTAGGTTTAGGGTTAGATTTAGGGCTAGGGCTAGGGCTAGGTCTAGGGCTAGGGTTAGGGTCAGGGTTAGGGCTAGGGTTAGGGTTAGGGCTAGGGCTAGGGCTAGGGCTAGGGTTAGGGTTAGGGTTAGGGATAGGATTAGGGTTAGGGATAGTGCTAGGTCTAGGGAAAGGGCTAGGTCTCGGGTTAGGGTTAGGGTTAGGTTTAGGGTTAGGGCTACGGCTAGGGTTAGGGTTAGGTTTAGGGTTAGGGCTAGGGCTAGGGCTAGGACTTGGGTAGGGCTAGGGCTAGGGCTAGGGCTA
>OX463233.1:4725507-4728007 GCA_949820135.1 Sylvilagus floridanus | reverse complement strand
TAGGTTTAGGGTTAGGTTTAGGGTTAGGGTTAGGGCTAGGGCTAGGGCTAGGGCTAGGATTAGGGTTAGGGTAGGGTTATGGCTAGGGTTAGGGTTAGGGTTAGGGTTACGGTTAGGGTTAGGACTAGGGATAGCGCTAGGTTTAAGGCTAGGGCTAGGGCTAGGGTTAGGGTTAGCGTTAGGGATAGGGCTAGGTTTAGGGCTATGGCTAGGTTTAGGGTTAGGGTTAGGGTTAGGATCAGGGCTAGGGCTAGGCTTGGGGCTAGGTCTAGGGCTAGGGCTAGGGTTAGGGTTAGGTTTAGGGTTAAGGTTAGGGCTAGGGCTATGGTCAGGGTTAGGGCTATGGTTAGGGTTAGGGTTAGGGTTAGGGTTAGGGCTAGGGCTAGGGCTAGGGCTAGGGCTAGGTTTAGGGCTAGGGCTAGTTTTATTTTTAGGGTTAGGGCTAGGACTAGGGTTAGGGCTAGGGTTAGGGTTAGGGTTAGCGTTAGGGCTAGGGCTAGGGCTAGGGCTAGGGTTAGGGCTAGGGCTAGGGCTAGGGCTAGGGCTAGGGCTAGGGTTAGGGTTAGGGTTAGGGTTGAGCTAGGTTTAGGGCTAGGGCTAGGTTTAAGGTTAGATTTAGGGTTAGGGTTAGGGCTAGGGCTAGCGCTAGGGCTAGGGTTAGGGTAGGGTTAGGGCTAGGGCTAGGGTTAGGGTTAGGGTTAGGGTTAGGGTTAGGATCAGGGCTAGGGCTAGGCTTGGGTCTAGGGCTAGGTCCAGGGCTATGGCGAAGTCTAGGGCTAGGGCTAGGGTTAGGGTTAGTTTTAGGGTTAGGGTTAGGGCTAGGGCTATGGTCAGGGTTAGGGCTATGCTTAGGGTTAGGGTTATGGTTAGGGTTATGGCTAGGGCTAGGGCTAGGGCTAGGGTTAGGGTTAGGGTTAGGGTTAGGGCTAGGGCTAGGGTTAGGGTTAGGGTTAGGGTTAGAGTTAGGGCTAGGGCTAGGGTTAGGGTTAGGGTTATGGCTAGGGTTATGGTTAGTTTTAGGGTTAGGGTTAGGGCTACGGCTAGGGCTAGGGCTAGGGCTAGGGTTATTTTTAGGGTTAGGTCTAGGGCTAGGGTTAGGGTCAGGGTTAGGGCTTGGTTTAGGGTTAGGTTTAGGGCTAGGGCTAGGGCTAGGGTTAGGGTTAGGGCTAGGGCTAGGGTTAGGGTCAGGGTTAGGGCTAGGTTTAGGGTTAGGGCTAGGGCTAGGGCTAGGGCTAGGGCTAGGGTTAGATAGGGGTAGGTTTAGAGCTAGGGCTAGGTTTAGGGTTAGGGTTAGGGTTAGGATCAGGGCTAGGGCTAGGCTTGGGGCTAGGGCTAGGTCTAGGGCTATGGCGAAGTCTAGGGCTAGGGCTAGGGTTAGGGTTAGTTTTAGGGTTAGGGTTAGGGCTAGGGCTATGGTCAGGTTAGGGCTATGCTTAGGGTTAGGGTTAGAGTTAGGGCTAGGGATAGGGCTAGGGCTAGGGTTAGGTTTAGGGCTAGGGCTTGGTTTATGGCTAGGGTTAGGGTTAGGGCTAGGGCTAGGGCTAGGGCTAGGGCTACGGTTAGGGTTAGGTCTAGGGCTAGGTTTAGGGCTAGGGCTAGGTTTAAGGTTAGGGTTAGGGTTAGGATCCGGGCTAGGGCTAGGCTTGGGTTTAAGGCTAGATCTAGGGCTATGGCGAGGTCTAGGGCTAGGGCTAAGGTTAGGGTTAGGTTTAGGGTTAGGGTTAGGGCTAGGGCTATGGTCAGGGTTAGGGCTATGCTTAGGGTTAGGGTTATGGTTAGGGTTAGGGCTAGGGCTAGGGCTAGGGCTAGGGTTAGGTTTAGGTCTAGGGCTAGGGTTAGGGTTAGGGTTAGGGCTAGGGCTAGGTCTAGGGCTAGGGCTAGGGTTAGGGTTAGGGCTAGGGTTAGGGTTAGGGTTAGAGTTAGGGCTAGGGCTAGGGTTAGGGTTTGGGTTATGGCTAGGGTTATGGTTAGTTTTAGGGTTAGGGTTAGGGCTACGGCTAGGGCTAGGGCTAGGGCTAGGGGTAGGGTTAGGGTCAGGGTTAGGGCTAGGTTTAGGGTTATGGTTAGGGCTAGGGCTAGGGCTAGGGTTAGGGTTAGGGCTAGGGCTAGGTTTAGGGTTAGGTTTAGGGCTAGGGCTAGGGCTAGGGCTAGGGCTAGGGTTAGGTTTAGGGTTAGGGCTAGGGTTAGCGTTAGGGCTAGGGTTAGGTTTAGGGCTAGGGTTAGGTTTAGGGTTAGGGTTAGTGTTAGGGCTAGGGCTAGGGCTAGGGCTAGGGTTAGGGTTAGGGTTAGGATTAGGGTTAGGGTTAGGGCTAGGGCTAGGGCTAGGGTTAGGCTTAGGGTTAGGATTAGGGTTAGGGTTAGGGCTAGGGTTAGGGCTAGTGCTAGGGTTAGGGTTAGGGTTATGGCTAGGGTTATGGTTAGTGTTAGGGTTAGGGTTAGGGCTACCGCTAGGGCTTGGGCTAGGGCTAGGACTAGGGCTAGGGGTAGGGTTAGGGTCAGG
>OX463233.1:4713007-4720507 GCA_949820135.1 Sylvilagus floridanus | reverse complement strand
AGGGCTAGGGCTAGGGCTAGGGCTAGGGTTAGTGTTAGGACTAGGGCTAGGGTTAGGGTTAGGGTTAATGTTAGAGCTAGGGCTAGGGCTAGGGGAGGGTTAGGGTTAGGGCTAGGGTTAGGGTTAGGGTTAGAGTTAGGGCTAGGGCTAGGGTTAGGGCTAGGGATATGGCTAGCGTTATGGTTAGGGTTAGGGTTAGGGTTAGGGCTACGGCTTGGGCTAGGGCTAGGGCTAGGGCTAGTGGTAGGGTTAGAGTCAGGGTTAGGGCTAGGGTTAGAGTTAGGGTTACGGTTAGGGTTAGGACTAGGGATAGGGCTAGGGCTAGAGCTGGGCTAGGGTTAGGTTTAGGGTTAGGGATAGGGCTAGGGTTAGGGCTAGGGCTAGGGTTAGGGTTAGGGTTAGGGTTAGGATCAGGGCTAGGGCTGGGCTTGGGGCTAGGGCTAGGGCTAGGGCTAGGGCTAAGGCTAGGTCTTGGACTAGGGCTAGGGTAGGGTTAGGGTTAGGGTTAGGGCTAGGGCTAGGGCTAGGGCTAGGGCTAGGGCTAGGGTTAGGTTTAGGGCTAGGGCTAGGGTTCGTGTTAGGGTTAGGGCTAGGGCTAGGGCTAGGGCTATTGCTAGGGCTAGGGCTAGGGCTAGGTTTTGGGTTAGGTTTAGGGTTAGGGTTAGGGCTAGGGATAGGGCTAGGGCTAGGGCTATTGCTAGGGTTAGGGTTAGGGTAGGGTTAGGGCTAGGGTTAGGGTTAGGGTTAGGGTTACGGTTAGGGTTAGGACTAGGGATAGCGCTAGGTTTAGGGCTAGGGCTAGGGCTAGGGTTAGGGTTAACGTTAGGGATAGGACTAGGTTTAGGGCTATGGCTAGGTTTAGGGTTAGGGTTAGGGTTAGTATCAGGGCTAGGGCTAGGCTTGTGGCTAGGGCTAGGGTTAGGTCTATGGCGAGGTCTAGGGCTAGGGCTAGGGTTAGGGTTAGGTTTAGGGTTAGGGTTAGGGTTAGGGCTAGGGCTATGGTCAGGCTTAGGGCTATTGTTAGGGTTAGGGTTAGGGTTAGGGTTAGGGCTACGGCTAGGGCAAGGGCTAGGGCTAGGGCTAGGGGTAGGGCTAGGGCTAGTGTTATTTTAGGGTTAGGGCTAGGGCTCGGGTCAGGGCTAGGGTTAGGGTTAGGCTTAGCGTTAGGGCTAGGGCTAGGGCTAGGTTTAGGGTTAAGTCTAGGGCTAGGGCTAGGGCTAGGGTTAGGGTTAGGGCTAGGGCTAGGGTTAGAGCTAGGTCTAGGTTTAGGGCTAGGGCTAGGTTTAGGGTTTGGGTTAGGGTTAGGATCAGGGCTAGGGCTAGGCTTGGGCTAGGGCTAGGTCTAGGGCTATGGTTAGGTCTAGGGCTAGGGCTAGGTTTAGGGTTAGTTTTAGGGTTAGGGTTAGGGCTAGGGCTATGGTCAGGGTTAGGGCTGTGCTTAGGGTTAGGGTTATGGTTAGGGTTAGGGCTAGGGCTAGGGCTAGGGCTAGGGTTAGTGTTAGGGCTAGGGTTAGGGTTAGTTTTAGGGTTAGGTTTAGGGCTAGGGCTAGGGCTAGGGTTAGGGTTAGGGCTAGGGCTAGGGATAGGGCTAGGGCTAGGGTTAGGGTTAGGGCTAGGGCTAGGGCTAGGGCTAGGGCTAGGGCTAGGGCTAGGGTTAGGGCTAGGGCTAGGGCTAGGGCTAGGGCTAAGGTTAGGGTTAGGTTTAGGGTAGAGCTAGGTTTAGGGCTAGGGCTAGGTTTAGGGTTAGGTTTAGGGTTAGGGTTAGGGCTAGGGCTAGGGCTAGGTCTAGGGCTATGGCGAGGTCTAGGGCTAGGGCTAGGGTTAGGGTTAGTTTTAGGGTTCGGGTTAGGGCTAGGGCTATGGTCAGGGTTAGGGCTTTGCTTAGGGTTAGGGTTAGGGTTAGGGTTAGGGCTAGGGCTAGGGCTAGGGCTAGGGTTTGGGTTAGGGCTAGGGCTAGGGTTAGGGTTAGGGTTAGGGTTAGGGTTAGGGCTAGGGCTAGGGCTAGGGATAGGTCTAGGTTTAGGGTTAGGGCTAGGGTTAGGGTTAGGGTTAGATAGGGCTAGGGCTAGGGTTAGGGTTAGGGTTAGGGTTAGGGTTAGGGCTAGGGCTAGGGCTAGTGTTAGGGTTAGGGTTATGGCTAGGGTTATGGTTAGTTTTAGGGTCAGGGTTAGGCCTAGGGTTAGGGTTAGGGTTAGAGTTAGGGCTAGGGTTAGGGTTAGGGTTATGGCTAGGGTTATGGTTAGTTTTAGGGTTAGGGTTAGGGCTACGGCTAGGGCTATGCTATGGCTAGGGCTAGGGTTAGGTTTAGGGTTAGGATTAGGGTTAGGGTTAGGGCTAGGGCTAGGGCTAGGGTTAGGGTTAGGGTTAGGATTAGGGTTAGGGTTAGGGCTTGGGTTAGGGCTAGTGCTAGGTTTAGGGCTAGGGCTAGTGTTATATTTAGGGTTAGGGCCAGGGTTATGGTTAGGGCTAGGGTTAGGGTTAGGATTAGGGTTAGGGTTAGGGCTAGGGCTAGGGCTAGGGTTAGGGCTAGGGTTATGGCTAGGGTTATGGTTAGGGTTAGGGTTAGGGTTAGGGCTACGGCTTGGGCTAGGGCTAGGGCTAGGGCTAGGGCTAGTGGTAGGGTTAGGGTCTGGGTTAGGGCTAGGGTTAGAGTTAGGGTTACGGTTAGGGTT
Organism: Sylvilagus floridanus; assembly: GCA_949820135.1. Taxonomy (NCBI): domain Eukaryota; kingdom Metazoa; phylum Chordata; class Mammalia; order Lagomorpha; family Leporidae; genus Sylvilagus; species Sylvilagus floridanus. Next base: position 4,717,835 of record OX463233.1, on the reverse strand, counting down.
AGGACTAGGGATAGGGCTAGGGCTAGGGCTAGGGTTAGGGCTAGGGCTAGGGTTAGGTTTAGGGTTAGTGTTAGGGCTAGGGCTAGGTTTAGGGTTAGGTTTAGGGCTAGGGCTAGGGTTAGGGTTAGGGTTAGGGTTAGGGTTAGGGCTAGGGCTAGGGCTAGGACTTGGGCTAGGGCTAGGGCTCTGGCTAGGGCTAGGGTTAGGTTTAGGGTTAGGGTTAGGGCTAGGGCTAGGTTTAGGGTTAGGTTTAGGTCTAGGGCTAGGGTTAGGGTTAGGGTTAGGGTTAGGGTTAGGGCTAGGGCTAGGGGTAGGGCTAGGGCTAGGGTTAGGGTTAGGGTAGGGTTAGGGCTAGGGTTAGGGTTAGGGTTACGGTTACGGTTAGGGTTAAGACTAGGCATTGGGCTAGGGCTAGGGCTAGGGCTAGGTCTAGGGTTAGGGTTAGGGTTAGGGATAGGGCTAGGTTTAGGTCTAGGGCTAGGTTTAGGGTGAGGGTTAGGGTTATGATCAGGGCTAGGGATAGGCTTGGGGCTAGGGCTAGGGCTAGCGCTATGGCGATGTCTAGGGCTATGGCTAGGTTTAGGTTAAGGTTTAGGTTAGGGTTAGGTCTAGGGCTATGGTCATGGTTAGGGCTATGGTTAGGGTTAGGGTGAGGGTTAGAGTTATGGCTAGGGCTAGGGTTAGGGTTAGGGTTATTGCTAGGGTTATGGTTCGAGTTAGGGTTAGTGTTAGGGCTACGACTAGTGCTAGGGCTAGGGCAAGGGCTAGGGCTATGGCTAGGGTTAGGGCTAGGGTTAGGGTTAGGGCTAGGGCTAGGGCTAGGGCTAGTGTTTTTTTTAGGGTTAGGGCTAGGGCTAGGGCTAGGGCTAGGGTTAGGGTTAGGGTTAGGGTTAGGGTTAGGGTTAGGGCTAGGGCTAGGGCTAGGGCTAGGGTTAGGTTAAGGTTTAGGTTAGGGTTAGGTCTAGGGCTATGGTCATGGTTAGGGCTATGGTTAGGGTTAGGGTGAGGGTTAGAGTTATGGCTAGGGCTAGGGTTAGGGTTAGGGTTATTGCTAGGGTTATGGTTCGAGTTAGGGTTAGGGTTAGGGCTACGGCTAGTGATAGGGCTAGGGCTAGGGTTAGAGTTAGGGTTAGGGCTAGGGCTAGGGTTAGGGCTAGGGCTAGGGCTAGGGCTAGGGCTAGTGTTATTTTTAGGGTTAGGGCTAGGGCTAGGGATAGGGCTAGGGTTAGGGTTAGGGTTAGGGTTAGGGTTAGGGTTAGGGCTAGGGCTAGTGCTAGGGCTAGGGTTAGGGTTAGGTTTAGGGATAGGGTTAGGGTTAGGGTTAGGGCTAGGGCTAGGGCTAGGACTTGGGCTAGGGCTAGGGCTAGGGCTAGTGCTAGGGTTAGGTTTAGGGTTAGGGTTAGGGCTAGGGCTATGGTCAGGGTTAGGTCTATGGTTAGGATTAGGGTTAGGGTTAGGGCTGGGGCTAGGGCTAGGGCTAGGGCTAGGGTTAGGTCTAGGGCTAGTGTTATATTTATGGTTAGGGTTAGGGCTAGGGTTAGGGCTAGGGTTAGGATTAGGGTTAGGGTTAGGGCTAGGGCTAGGGCTAGGGCTAGGGCTAGGGCTAGGGTTAGAGTTAGGGCTAGGCCTAGGGCTAGGGCTAGGGCTACGGTTAGGTTTAGGGATAGGGCTAGGGCTAGGGCTAGTGCTAGTGTTAGGGCTAGGGCTAGGTTTAGGGCTAGGGCTAGGTTTAGGGTTAGGGTTAGGTTTAGGGCTAGGCTTGGGGCTAGGGCTAGGTCTAGGGCTATGGCGAGGTCTGGGACTAGGGCTAGGGTTAGGGTTAGGTTTAGCGTTAGGGTTAGGGCTAGAGCTATGGTCAGGGTTAGGGCAAGGGCTAGGGCTAGGGCTAGGCCTAGGTTTAGGGTTAGGGTTAGGGCTAGGGTTAGGGTTAGGGCTAGGGCTAGGGCTAGGGCTAGGTTTAGGGTTAGGGTTAGGGCTAGTGCTCGGCCTAGGGCTAGGGCTAGCGTTAGGGTTAGGTTTAGGGTTAGGGATAGGACTAGTGTTAGGGCTAGGGCTAGGGTTATGGTTAGGGTTAGGGCTAGGGCTGGGGCTGGTGCTAGGGATAGGTCTAGGGCGAGGGCTAGGGCTAGGGATAGGGCTATGGTTAGGGTTAGATTTAGGGTTAGGGTAGGGCTAGGGCTAGGGTTAGGGTTAGGGCTAGGTTTAGGTTTAGGGCTAGGGTTAGGTTTAGTGTTAGGGTTAGGGTTAGGGCTAGGGCTAGGGCTAGGGCTAGGGCTAGAGTTAGGGTTAGGTTTAGGGTTAGGGTTAGGGTTAGGGCTGGAGCTTGGGCTAGGGCTAGGGTTAGGGTTAGGGCTAGGGTTATTTTTAGGATTAGGTCTAGGGCTAGGGTTAGGGCTAGGGTTAGGGTGAGGGTTAGGGTTAGGGCTTGGGCTAGGGCTAGGGCTAGGGCTAGGGTTAGGGTTAGGGCTAGGGCTAGGGCTAGGGCTAGGGCTAGGGCTAGGGTTAAGGTTACGGCTAGGGCTAGGGCTAGGGCTAAGGTTAGGGCTAGGTCTAGGGCTAGGGTTAAGGCTAGGGCTAGGTTTAGGGTTAGGGTTAGGGCTAGGTCTCAGGCTAGGTCTAGGGCTAGGGTTAGGGTTAGGGTTAGGGATAGGACTAGTGTTAGGGCTCGGCCTAGTTTTAGGGTTAGGGTTAGGGTTAGGGTTATGGTTAGGTTTATGGTTAGGGCTAGGGCAAGTCTTATGGTTAGGGTTAGGGTTAGGGCTAGGGCTAGGGCTAAGTCGAGGGCAAGGTTAGGGTTATGGTTAGGTTTAGGGCTAGTGCTAGGGCTAGGGCTACGGAAAGGGCTAGGGTTAGGGCTAGGGCTATGGTTAGGTTTAGGGTTAGGGTTAGGGCTAGGGCTAGGTTTAGGGTTAGGGTTAGGGCTAGGGCTAGCGTTAGGGTTAGGGTTACGGTTAGGGTTAGGGATAGGGCTAGGGGTAGGGCTAGGGCTAGGGCTAGGGTTAGGGTTAGGGTAGGGTTAGGGCTAGGGTTAGGGTTAGGGTTAGTGTTACGGTTAGGGTTAAGACTAGGCATTGGGCTAGGGATAGGGCTAGGGATAGGGCTAGGGTTAGGGTTAGTGTTAGGGATAGGGCTAGGTTTAGGTCTAGGGCTAGGTTTAGGGTGAGGGTTAGGGTTATGATCAGGGCTAGGGATAGGCTTGGGGCTAGGGCTAGGGCTAGGGCTATGGCGATGTCTAGGGCTATGGCTAGGGTTAGGTTAAGGTTTAGGTTAGGGTTAGGTCTAGGGCTATGGTCATGGTTAGGGCTATGGTTAGGGTTAGGGTGAGGGTTAGAGTTAGGGCTAGGGCTAGGGTTAGGGTTAGGGTTATTGCTAGGGTTATGGTTCGAGTTAGTGTTAGGGTTAGGTCTCCGGCTAGTGCTAGGGCTAGGGCTAGGGTTTGAGTTAGGGTTAGGGCTAGGGCTAGGGTTAGGGCTAGGGCTAGGGCTAGGGCTAGGGCTAGGGCTAGGGCTATGGCTAGGGTTAGGGCTAGGGTTAGGGTTAGGGCTAGGGCTAGGGCTAGGGCTAGTGTTATTTTTAGGGTTAGGGCTAGGGCTAGGGATAGGGCTAGGGTTAGGGTTAGGGTTAGGTTTAGGGCTAGGGCTAGGGCTAGGGCTAGGGCTAGTGTTAGGGTTAGGTTTAGTGTTAGGGTTAGGGTTAGGGTTAGGGCTAGGGCTAGGGCTAGGGCTAGGGCAAGGGCTAGGACTTGGGCTAGGGCTAGGGCTAGGGCTAGGGCTAGGGTTAGGTTTAGGGTTAGGTTTAGGGCTATGGCTAGGTTTAGGGTTAGGGTTAGGGCTAGGGTTAGGGTTAGGGTTAGGGTTAGGGTAGGGCTAGGTTTAGGGCTAGGGCTAGGTTTAGGGTTAGGTTTAGGGTTAGTGTTAGGGCTAGGGCTATGGCTAGGGCTAGGGCTAGGGTTAGGGTTAGGGTAGGGTTCGGGCTAGGGTTAGGGTTAGGGTTAGGGTTACGGTTAGTGTTAGGACTAGGGATAGCGATAGGTTTAGGTCTAGGGCTAGGGCTAGGGTTAGGCTTAGCGTTAGGGATAGGGCTAGGTTTAGGGCTATGGCTAGGTTTAGGGTTAGGGTTAGGGTTAGGATCAGGGCTAGGGCTAGGCTTGGGGCTAGGGCTAGGGCTAGGGCTAGGGTTAGGGTTAGGTTTAGGGTTAGGGTTAGGGCTAGGGCTATGGTCAGGATTAGGTCTATGGTTAGGGTTAGGGTTAGGGTTAGGGCTGGGGCTAGGGCTAGGGCTAGGGCTAGGGTTAGAGTTAGGGCTAGGCCTAGGGCTAGGGCTAGGGAAACGGTTAGGTTTAGGGATAGGGCTAGGGCTAGGGCTAGGTTTAGGGCTAGGGCTAGGTTTAGGGTTAGGGTTAGGTTTAGGATCAGTGCTAGGGCTAGGCTTGGGGCTAGGGCTAGGTCTAGAGCTATGGCGAGGTCTGGGACTAGGGCTAGGGTTAGGGTTAGGTTTAGGGTTAGGGTTAGGGCTAGAGCTATGGTCAGGGTTAGGGCAAGGGCTAGGGCTAGGGCTAGGCCTAGGTTTAGGGTTAGGGTTAGGGCTAGGTTTAGGGTTAGGGCTAGGGCTAGGGCTAGGGCTAGGTTTAGGGTTAGGGTTAGGGCTAGTGCTCGGCCTAGGGCTAGGGCTAGCGTTAGGGTTAGGTTTAGGGTTAGGGATAGGACTAGTGTTAGGGCTAGGGCTAGGGTTATGGTTAGGGTTAGGGCTAGGGCTGGATCTGGTGCTAGGGATAGGTCTAGGGCGAGGGCTAGGGCTAGGGATAGAGCTAGGGTTAGGGTTAGATTTA
>OX463233.1:4703007-4708007 GCA_949820135.1 Sylvilagus floridanus | reverse complement strand
TCTAGGTTTAGGTTTAGGGTTAGGGTTAGGTATAGGGCTAGGGTTAGGGCTAGGGCTAGGGTTAGGGTTAGGGTTAGGGTTAGGGCTAGGGCTGGGGCTGGGGCTAGGGCTAGGGCTAGTGCGGGGGTTAGGGCTAGCGCTAGGGATAGGGCTAGGCGAGGGTTAGGGTTAGGGTTAGGGCTAGGGCTAGGGTTAGGGCTAGTTCTAGGGCTAGGTTTAGGGTTAGGGCTAGGGTTAGGGTTAGGGTAATGGTTAGGGTTATGGTTAGGGCTAGGGCTTGGGCTAGGGCTAGGGCTAGGGTTAGGGTTAGGGCTATGGCTAGGGCTAGGTCTAGGGCTAGGGTTAGGGTTACGGTTAGGGTTAGGGTTAGGGCTAGGGTTATGGCTAGGGCTAGGTCTAGGGCTAGGGTTAGGGTTTGGGCTATGGCTAGGGCTAGGGCTAAGGCTAGAGTTAGGTTTTGGGCTAGGGCTAGGGCTAGGCCAAGGGCTAGAGTTAGGTTTAGGGTTAGGGTTAGGTCTAGGTCTAGGGCTAGGACAAGTGCTAAGGTTAGGTTTAGGGTAAGATTTAGGGCTAGTGTTAGGGTTAGGGCTAGGGTTAGGTTTTGGTTTAGGGTTAGGGTTAGGGATAGGGCTAGGTCAAGGCAAGGGCTAGGGGTAGGGCTAGGGCTAGGGTTAGGGTTAATGCTAGGGTTAGGGTTAGGATTAGGGTTAGGGCTAGGGCTAGGGCTAGGGTTAGGTTTAGGGTTAGGGTTAGGGTTAGGGCTAGGGCTAGGGCAAGGGCTAGGGCTAGGGTTAGGGTTTGGGCTAGGGCTAGGGCTAGGGCTAGGGCTAGAGTTAGGGTTAGGGTTAGGGCTAGGGCTAGGGTTAGGTTTGGGGTCAGGGTTAAGGGTAGGGCTAGGGCTAGGGCTTGGGCTAGGGTTAGAGCTATGGCTAGGGCTCGGGTTAGGGTTAGGGTTAGGGTTAGGGCTAGGGCTAGGGTTAGGGCTAGGTCTAGGGTTAAGGTTAGGTTTAGGGCTAGGGCTAGGGCTAGGGCTAAGGCTAGGGCTAAGGTTAGGTTTAGGTTTAGGGTTAGGGTTAGGGCTAGGGCTATGGTCAGGGTTAGGGTTATGGTTAGGGTTATGGTTAGGGTTAGGGTTAGGGCTAGTGCTAGGACTAGGGCTAGGGCTAGGGTTAGGGTTAGGGCTAGCGCTAGGGTTAGGGTTAGGGTAAGGGTTAGGTCTAGGGCTAGGGCTAGGGTTAGGGTTAGGGTAAGGGTTATGGTTATGGTTAGGGTTAGGGTTAGGGCTAGGGCTAGGGCTAGGGCTAGGTCTAGGGCTAGGGTTAGGGTTAGGATTAGGGCTAGGGCTAGGGCTAGGGTTAGGGCTGGGTTAGGGTTAGGGTTAGGGCTAGGGTTAGGATTAGGGCTAGGGTTTGGGTTAGGGTTAGAATTAGGGCTAGGGCTAGGGTTAGGGTTATGGCTAGGGTTATGGTTAGGGTTAGGATTAGGGTTAGGGCTATGGCTTGGGCTAGGGCTAGGGCTAGGGCTAGGACTAGGGCTAGGTTTAGGGTTAGGTTTAGGGTTAGGGTTAGGGCTAGGGCTAGGGCTAGGGCTAGGGTTAATGTTAGGTTCAGGGTTAGGGCTAGGGTTAGGGTTAGGGTTAGGGTTACGGTTACGGTTAAGTTTAGGACTAGGGCTAGGGCTTGGGCTAGGGCTAGGGTTAGGGATAGAGTTAGGGATAGGGCTAGGGTTAGGGCTAGGGCTAGGTTTAGGTTTAGGGTTAGGGTTAGGATCAGGGCTAGGGCTAGGCTTGGGGCTAGGGCTAGGGCTAGGGCTAGGTCTAGGTCTAGGTCTAGGGTTAGGGCTAGTTTTAGTGTTAGGGCTGGGTTAGGATCAGGGCTAGGGCTAGGCTTGGGGCTAGGGCTAGGGCTAGGGCTCTGGCTAGGTCTAGGTCTAGGTCTAGGGTTAGGGTTAGGTTTAGGGTTAGGGTTAGGGCTAGGGCTATGATCAGGGTTAGGGCTAAGGTTAGGGTTAGGGTTAGGGTTAGGATTAGGCATAGGGCTAGGGCTAGGGCTAGGGCAAGGGTTAGGCCTAGGGATAGGGCTAGGGTTAGGGCTAGGGCTAGGTTTAGGGTTAGGGTTAGGGTTAGGATCATAGCTAGGGCTAGGCTTAGGGCTAGGGCTAGGGCTAGAGCTATGTCTAGGTCTAGGGCTAGGGCTAGGGCTAGGGATATTGTTAGGGTTAGGTTTAGGGCCAGGGCTAGGGTTAGGGATAGGGCTAGGGTTAGAGTTAGGTTTAGGGTTAGGCTTAGGGCTAGGGCTAGGGCTAGGGCTCGGTTTAGGGTTAGGTTTAGGGTTAGATTTAGGGTTAGGGTTAGGGCTAGGGTTAGGTTTATGGTTAGGGTTAGGGCTAGGGCTAGGGTTATGGTTAGGGTTAGGGTTAGGGCTAGGGCTAGGGCTAGGGCTAGGGTTAGGGTTAGGGTTAGGGTTAGGGCTAGGGCTAGGGCTAGGGCTAGGTTTAGGGATATGGCTAGGGTTATTGTTAGGTTTAGGGTTAGGGCTAGGGCTAGGTATAGGGATAGGGCTAGGTCTAGGTTAGTGTTAGGGTTAGGGCTAGGGTTAGGGTTAGGTTTAGAGCTAGGGCTAGGGCTAGGGCTTGAACTAGGGTTAGGGTTAGAGTTAGGGTTAGCGCTAGGGTTAGGGTTAGGGTTAGGGCTAGGGCTAGTGTTAGGGTTAGGTTTAGGGTTAGGGCTAGGGCTAGGTATAGGGATAGGGCTTGGGCTAGGGTTAGAGCTAGGGCTAGGGCTAGGGTTAGGGTTAGGGTTAGGGCTAGTGCTAGGGTTAGGGCTAGGTCTAGGGTTTGGGTTAGGGTTAGGGCTAGGACTAGGGCTAGGGCTAAGCCTAGGTCTAGGGCTAGGGTTAGGGTTAGGGTTAGGGTTAGGGCTAGGGTTAGGGTTAGGTCTAGGGTTAGGGTTAGGTTTAGGGTTAGGGTTAGGATTAGGGCTCGGTCTAGGTGTAGGGCTAGGGCTAGGGCTAGTGCTCGGGTTAGGGTTAGGGTTAGGGTTAGGCTAGGGTTAGGGTTATGGTTAGGTTTAGGGTTAGAGTTAGAGTTAGGGCTCGGCCTAGGGCTAGGGTTAGGGTTAGGGCTAGGGTTAGGGCCAGGGTTAGGGCAAGGTCTAGGGCTAGGGTTAGGGCCAGGGTTTGGGTTAGGGTTATGGCTAGGGTTAGGGTTAGGGTTAGTGTTAGGGCTAGGGCTAGTGATAGGGCTTTGGCTAGGGTTATGGTTAGGGCTAGGGTTAGGGTTAGGGCCAGGGTTAGGGTTAGGGTTAGGGCTAGGGCTAGGGTTAGGGTTAGGTTTAGGTTTAGGGCTAGGGCTTGGGCTAGGGCTAGGGCTAGGTTTAGGGTTAGGTTTAGGGTTAGGGCTAGGGTTAGGGTTAGGGTTAGGGTTAGGGATAGGTTTAGAGCTAGGGCTAGGGCTAGGGTTGGGGCTAGGGTTAGGGTTAGGGTTAGGGCTAGGGCTAGGGTTGGGGTTAGGGTTAGGGTTAGGGCTATGGCTAGGGCTAGGGCTAGGGCTAGGGTTAGGGTTAGGGCAGGAGCTAGGGTTAGTGTTAGGGTTATGGTTAGGGCTAGGGTTAGGGTTAGGGCTAGGGCTAGGGCTAGGGCTAGGGCTAGGGTTAGGGTTAGTGTTAGGGCTAAGGCTAGGGTTAGTGTTAGGGTTAGGGTTAGGGCTAGGGTTAGGGTTCGGGCTAGGGCTAGGGCTAGGTCTAGGGCTATGGTTAGGGTTAGGGCTAGGCTAGGGTTAGGGTTAGGGTAGGGCTAGGGTTAGGGATAGGGCTAGGGTTAGGCTTAGGTTTAGGGTGAGGGCTAGGTCTCGGGTTATGGTTAGGGTTAGGGTTAGGGTTAGGTTTAGGGTAAGGGTTAGGGCTCGGTCTAGATCTAGGGCTTGGCCTAGGGTTAGAGCTAGGGCTAGGGCTAGGGTTATGGATAGGGCTAAGGCTAGGGCTAGGGCTAGGGCCAGGGCTAAGTCTAGGGTTAGTGTTAGGGCTAGGGCTAGGGTTAGGGTTAGTGTAGGGCTAGGGTTAGGGTTAGGGCTAGGGTTAGGGTTAGTGTTAGGGTTAGGGTGAGGGCTAGGTCTCGGGTTAGGGTTAGGGTTAGTGTTAGTGTTAGGGCTAGGTTTAGGTCCAGGTTTAGGGCTAGGTCTAGGGCTAGGTTTAGGGCCCGGGTTTTGGTTAGGGTTAGGGGTAGGTTTACGGTTAGGTTTAGAGTTAGGGCTAGGGCTAGGGCTAGGTCTAGGGCTAGGGTTAGGGTTAGGGCTAGGGTTAGGGTTAGGGCCAGGGTTAGGGTTAGGGTTAGGGCTAAGCCTAGGGTTAGGGTTAGGTTTAGGGTTAGGGCTAGGGCTAGGGCTACGGCTAGGGCTTGGCCTAGGGTTAGAGCTAGGGGTAGGGCTAGGGTTAGGGCTAGGGCTAGGGCTATTGCTAGGGCTAGGGCTAGGGTTATGGTTAGGGTTATGGCTAGGGCTAGGGCTAGGGCTAGGTTTAGGGTTAGGGTTAGGATTAGGGTTAGGGCTAGGGCTAGGGCTAGGGCTAGGGCTAGGGGTAGGGTTAGGGTTAGGGTTAGGGTTAGGGCTAGAGCTATGGCTAGGGCTAGGTTTAGGGTTAGGGTTAGGGTTAGGGCTAGGGTTAGGGTTAGGGTTAGGTCTAGGGCTAGGGCTAGGTCTAGGGTGAGGGTTAGGGTTAGTTCTAGGGTTAGGGCTAGGGCTAGGGTTGGGGCTAGGGCTAGGGTTAGGGTTAGGGCTAGTGCTAGAGTTAGGGTTAGGGTTAGTTTTAGGGCTAGGGCTAGGGTTAGGGTTAAGGCTAGGGCTAGGGTTAGGGCCAGGGTTTGGGTTAGGGTTATGGCTAGGGTTAGGGTTAGGGTTAGTGTTAGGGCTAGGGCTAGGGATAGGGCTAGGGCTAAGGTTATGGTTAGGGCTAGGGTTAGGGTTAGGGTCAGGGTTAGGGTTAGGGTTGGGGCTAGGGCTAGGGTTAG
>OX463233.1:4690507-4693007 GCA_949820135.1 Sylvilagus floridanus | reverse complement strand
GGCTAAGGTTATGGTTAGGGCTAGGGTTAGGGTTAGGGCTAGGGTTAGGGTTAGGGTTAGGGCTAGGGCTAGGGTTAGGGATAGGTTTAGGTTTAGGGCTAGGGCTAGGGCTAGGGCTAGGGCTAGGTTTAGGGTTAGGGTTAGGGTTATGGCTAGGGTTAGGGTTAGGGTTAGGTCTAGGACTAGGGCTAGGTCTATGGTTAGGGGTAGGGTTGGGGCTAGGGCTAGGGCTAGGGCTAGGGTTGGGGCTAGGGTTAGGGTTAGGGTTAGGGCTAGGGCTAGGGCTAGGGTTAGGTTTAGGGTTAGGGTTAGGGTTAGGGCTAGGGCTAGGGCTAGGGTTAGGGCTAGGGTTAGAGTTAGGGTTAGGGCTAGGGTTAGGGCTAGGGTTAGGGTTAGGGCTAGGGCTAGGGCTTGGGCTAGGGCTAGGGCTAGGGTTAGGGTTAGTGTTAGGGCTAGGGCTAGGGTTAGTGTTAGGCTTAGGGTTAGGGCTAGGGTTAGGGTTAGGGCTAGGGCTAGGGCTAGGGCTAAGGCTAGGGCTAGGGTTAGGGTTAGTGTTAGGGCTAGGCCTAGGGTTAGTGTTAGGGTTAGGGTTAGGGCTAGGGTTAGTGTCAGGGTTAGGGTTAGGGTTAGTGGTAGGGCTAGGGCTAGGGTTAGTGTTAGGGCTAGGGCTAGGGTTAGGGTTAGGTTTAGGTTAAGGGTTAGGGCTCGGTCTAGGTTTACTGCTTGGCCTAGGGTTAGAGCTAGGGCTAGGGCTAGGGTTATGGATAGGGCTAAGGCTAGGGCTAGCCCTAGGGCCAGGGCTAAGTCTAGGGTTAGTGTTAGGGCTAGGGCTAGGGTTAGGGTTAGTGTAGGGCTAGGGTTAGGGTTAGGGCTAGGGTTAGGGTTAGTGTTAGGGTTAGGGTGAGGGCCAAATCTCGGGTTAGGGTTAGGGTTAGGGTTAGGGCTAGGTTTAGGGCCAGGGTTAGGGCTAGGTCTAGGGCTAGGTTTAGGGCCCGGGTTTGGGTTAGGGTTAGGGCCAGGGTTAGGGTTAGGGTTAGGGCTAATGCTAGGGTTAGGGTTAGGTTTAGGGTTAGGGCTAGGGCTAGGGCTACGGCTAGGTCTTGGCCTAGGGTTAGAGCTAGGTCTAGGGCTAGGGCTAGGGCTAGGGTTGGGGCTAGGGTTAGGGTTAGGGTTAGGGCTAGGGCTAGGGTTAGGGTTAGGGTTAGTTTTAGGGCTAGGGCTAGGGTTAGGGTTAAGGCTAGGGCTAGGGTTAGGGTTATGGCTAGGGTTAGGGTTTGGGTTAGGGTTAGGTTGAGGGCTAGGGCTAGAGTTAGGGTTAGGGTTAGGGCTAGGGCTAGGGCTAGGGCTAGGGCTAGGGCTAGGTTTAGGGTTAGGGTTAGGGCTAGGGTTAGGGTTAGGTTTAGGTTTAGGTCTAGGCTTAGTGCTAGGGCTTGGGTTAGGGTTATGTATAGGGCTAGGGCTAGGGCTAGGGCTAGGGTTGGGGCTAGGGTAGGGTTAGGGTTAGGGCTAGTGTTAGGGTTAGTGTTAGGGTTAGGTCTAGGGCTAGGGCTCGGGCTAGGGTTAGGATTAGGATTAGGGCTAGGGCTAGGGCTAGGGTTGGGGATAGGTTTAGGGTTAGGGTTAGGGCTAGGGCCTGGGCTAGGTTTAGGGTTAGGGTTAGTGTTAGCGTTAGGGCTAGGGCTAGGGCTAGGGCTAGGGCTAGGGCTAGGGCTAGGGTTAGGGCTAGGGTTAGAGTTAGGGTTAGGGCTAGGGTTAAGGATAGGTTTAGGGTTAGGGTTAGGGTTAGGGCTAGGGCAAGGGCTAGGGCTTGGCCTAGGTTTAGAGCTAGGGCTAGGGCTATGGTTGGGGCTAGGGCTAGGGCTAGGGCTAGGGCTAGGTCTAGGGTTAGGGTTAGGGTTAGGGCTAGGGCTAGGGCTAGGGCTAGGGCTACGGCTAGGGTTAGGGTTAGGATTAGGGTTAGGGTTAGGGCTAGGGCTATGGCTAGTGCTAGGGTTAGGGTTAGGGCTAGGGTTAGGGTGAGGGTTAGGGTTAGGGCTAGGGCTAGGGCTAGGTCTAGGTTTAGGTTTAGGGTTAGGGCTAGGGTTAGGGTTATGGTTAGGGTTAGGTCTAGGGCTAGGGCTAGGGCTAGTGTTAGGGTTAGGGCTAGGGCTAGGGCTAGGGCTAGGGTTGGGACTAGGGTTAGGGTTAGGGTTAGGGCTATGGCCTGGGCTAGGGTTAGGGTTAGGGCCAGGGTTAGGGTTAGGGTTAGGGCTAGGGCTAGGGTTAGGGTTAGGTTTAGGGTTAGGGCTAGGGCTAGGGCTAGGGCTAGGGCTAGGGCTAGGGCTTGGCCTAGGGTTAGAGCTAGGGCTAGGACTAGGGTTGGGTCTAGGGCTAGGGCTATGGCTAGGGCTAGGTAAGGGGTTACGGTTAGGGTTAGGGCTAGGGCGAGGGCTAGGGCTAGGTTTAGGGTTAGGGTTAGGGATAGGATTAGGGTTAGGGTTAGGGCAAGGGCTAGGGCTAG
>OX463233.1:4683007-4688007 GCA_949820135.1 Sylvilagus floridanus | reverse complement strand
CTAGGGCTAGGGCTAGGTTTAGGGTTAGGGTTAGGGCTAGGGTTAGGGTTAGGTTTAGGTTTAGGTCTAGGCTTAGTGCTAGGGCTTGGGTTAGGGTTATGGTTAGGGCTAGGGCTAGGGCTAGGGCTAGGGTTGGGGCTAGGGTAGGGTTAGGGTTAGGGCTAGTGCCTGGGCTAGGGCTAGGGTTAGGGTTTGGGTTAGGGTTAGGGCTAGGGCTAGGCCTAGGGCTAGGTTTAGGGTTAGGGTTAGGGCTAGTGTTAGGGTTAGTGTTAGGGTTAGGTCTAGGGCTAGGGCTCGGGCTAGGGTTAGGATTAGGATTAGGGCTAGGGCTAGGGCTAGGGCTAGGGTTGGGGCTAGGGTTAGGGTTAGGATTAGGGCTAGGGCCTGGGCTAGGGTTAGGGTTAGGGTTAGGGTTTGAGCTAGGGCTAGGGCTAGGGCTAGGGCTTGGGTTAGGTTTAGTGTTAGGGCTAGGGCTAGGGTTAGTGTTAGGGTTAGGGTTAGGGATAGGGTTAGGGTTAGGGTTATGGTTAGGGTCAGGTTCAGGGCTAGGTCTAGGGCTAGGGCTAGGGTTAGGGTTAGGGTTAGGGTTAGGGCTAGGGCTAGGGCTAGGGCTAGGGTTGGGGCTAGGGTTATGGTTAGGATTAGGGCTAGGGCCTGGGCTAGGGTTAGGGTTAGGGTTAGGGTTAGGGCTAGGGCTTGGGTTTGGGTTAGTGTTAGGGCTAGGGCTAGGGTTAGTGTTAGGGTTAGGGTTAGGGATAAGGTTAGGGTTAGGGTTTGGGCTAGGCCTAGGGCTAGGGCTAGGGTAAGGGTTAGGGCTAGGGCTAGTGTTAGGGTTAGGGTAGGGCTAGGGTTAGGGCTAGGGCTATGGTTAGGGTTAGGGTTAGGGTGAGGGCTAGGTCTAGGGTTAGGGTTAGTGTTAGGGTTAGGGTTAGGGCTAGGGCTAGGGTTAGATTGAGGGTTAGGGCCAGGGTTATGGTTAGGGTTAGGGCTAGGGTTAGGGCCAGGGTTAGGGTTAGGTTTAGGGCTAGGGCAAGGGTTAGGTTTAGGGTTAGGGCTAGGGTTAGGGCCATGGTTAGGGTTAGGGTTAGGGCTAGGGTTAGGGCTAGGGTTAGGGTTAGGGCTAGGGCTACGGCTAGGGCTAGGGCTAGGGCTAGGGCTAGGGTTGGGGATAGGTTTAGGGTTAGGGTTAGGGCTAGGGCCTGGGCTAGGTTTAGGGTTAGGGTTAGTGTTAGCGTTAGGGCTAGGGCTAGGGCTAGGGCTAGGGCTAGGGCTAGGGCTAGGGTTAGGGCTAGGGTTAGAGTTAGGGTTAGGGCTAGGGTTAAGGATAGGTTTAGGGTTAGGATTAGGGTTAGGGCTAGGGCAAGGGCTAGGGCTTGGCCTAGGTTTAGAGCTAGGGCTAGGGCTATGGTTGGGGCTAGGGCTAGGGCTAGGGCTAGGGCTAGGTCTAGGGTTAGGGTTAGGGTTAGGGCTAGGGCTAGGGCTAGGGCTAGGGCTACGGCTAGGGTTAGGGTTAGGATTAGGGTTAGGGTTAGGGCTAGGGCTATGGCTAGTGCTAGGGTTAGGGTTAGGGCTAGGGTTAGGGTGAGGGTTAGGGTTAGGGCTAGGGCTAGGGCTAGGTCTAGGTTTAGGTTTAGGGTTAGGGCTAGGGTTAGGGTTATGGTTAGGGTTAGGTCTAGGGCTAGGGCTAGGGCTAGTGTTAGGGTTAGGGCTAGGGCTAGGGCTAGGGCTAGGGTTGGGACTAGGGTTAGGGTTAGGGTTAGGGCTATGGCCTGGGCTAGGGTTAGGGTTAGGGCCAGGGTTAGGGTTAGGGTTAGGGCTAGGGCTAGGGTTAGGGTTAGGTTTAGGGTTAGGGCTAGGGCTAGGGCTAGGGCTAGGGCTAGGGCTAGGGCTTGGCCTAGGGTTAGAGCTAGGGCTAGGACTAGGGTTGGGTCTAGGGCTAGGGCTATGGCTAGGGCTAGGTAAGGGGTTACGGTTAGGGTTAGGGCTAGGGCGAGGGCTAGGGCTAGGTTTAGGGTTAGGGTTAGGGATAGGATTAGGGTTAGGGTTAGGGCAAGGGCTAGGGCTAGGGGTAGGGTTAGTGCTAGGGTTAGGGTTAGGGTTAGGGTTATGGCTAGGGCTAGGGCTAAGTCTAGGTTTTGGTTTAGGGTTAGGGCTAGGGTTAGGGTTAGGGTTAGGGTTAGGTCTAGGGCTAGGGCTAGGGCTAGGGTTAGGGTTAGGGCTAGGGCTAGGGCTAGGGCTAGGGTTGAGGCTAGGGTTAGGGTTAGGGTTAGGGCTAGGGCCTGGGCTAGGGTTAGGGTTAGGGTTAGGTTTAGGGCTAGGGCTAGGTCTAGGGCTAGGGCTAGGTTTAGGGTTATGGTTAGGGCTAGGGTTAGGGTTAGGGTTAGGGTTCGGTCTAGGGCTAGGGCTAGGGCTAGCGTTAGGGCTAGGGTTAGGGTTAGGGCTAGGGCTAGGGCTAGGGCTAGGGTTGGGGCTAGGGTTAGGGTTAGGATTAGGGCTAGGGCCTGGGCTAGGGTTAGGGTTAGGGTTAGGGTTTGAGCTAGTGCTAGGGCCAGGGCTAGGGCTTGGGTTAGGTTTAGTGTTAGGGCTAGGGCTAGGGTTCGTGTTAGGGTTAGGGTTAGGGATAGGGTTAGGGTTAGGGTATGGTTAGGGTCAGGTTCAGGGCTAGGTCTAGGGCTAGGGCTAGGGTTATGGTTAGGATTAGGGCTAGGGCCTGGGCTAGGGTTAGGGTTAGGGTTAGGTTTAGGGCTAGGGCTAGGGCTAGGGCTAGGGCTTGGGTTTGGGTTAGTGTTAGGGCTAGGGCTAGGGTTAGTGTTAGGGTTAGTGTTAGGGATAAGGTTAGGGGTAGGGTTTGGGCTAGGCCTAGGTCTAGGGCTAGGGTAGGGTTAGGGCTAGGGCTAGGGTTAGGGTTAGGGTAGGGCTAGGGTTAGGGCTAGGGCTATGGTTAGGGTTAGGGTTAGGGTTAGGGTGAGGGCTAGGTCTAGGGTTAGGGTTAGGGTTAGGGTTAGGGTTAGGGCTAGGGCTAGGGTTAGATTTAGGGTTAGGGCCAGGGTTATGGTTAGGGTTAGGGCTAGGGTTAGGGCCAGGGTTAGGGTTAGGGTTAGGGCTAGGGCAAGGGTTAGGTTTAGGGTTAGGGCTAGGGTTAGGGCCATGGTTACGTTTAGGGTTAGGGCTAGGGTTAGGGCTAGGGTTAGGGTTAGGGCTAGGGCTACGGCTAGGGCTAGGGCTAGGGCTAGTGTTAGGATTAGGGCTAAGGCTAGGGTTAGTGTTAGGATTAGGGTTAGGGCTAGGGCTACGGCTAGGGCTAGGGTTAGGGCTAGGGTTAGGGTTAGGGCTAGGGTTAGGGCTAGTGTTAGGGCTAGGGCTAGAGTTAGGGCTAGGGTTAGGGTTAGGGCTAGGGCTACGGCTAGGGCTAGGGCTAGGGCTAGGGTTAGGTTTAGGGTTTGGGTTAGGGTTAGGGCTAGGGTTAGGGCTAGAGTTAGGGTTACGGCTAGGGCTAGGGCTAGGGCTAGGGCTAGGGTTAGGGTTAGGGCTAGGGCTAGCGTTAGTGTTAGGGTTAGGGTTAGGGTTAGGGTTAGGGTTAGGGCTATGTCTAGGGCTAGGGCTAGGGCTAGGGTTAGGGTTAGTGTTAGGGCTATTGCTAGGGTTAGTGTTAGGGTTAGGATTAGGGGTAAGGTTAGGGTTAGGGCTAGAGCTAGGGCTAGGGCTAGGTCTAGGGTTAGGGTTAGGGTTATGGCTAGGGCTAGGGATAGGGTTAGGGTTAGGGCTAGGGCTAGGGTTAGGGTAAGGGCAGGGCTAGGTTTAGGGTTATGGCTAGGGTTAGGGTTAGGGTTAGGGTGAGGGCTATTTCTATGGTTAGGGTTAGGGTTAGGGTTAGGGCTAGGGTTAGAGTTAGGGTTAGGGCTAGGGTTAGGGTTAGGTTTAGGGCTAGGGTTACGGCTAGGGTTATTGTTAGGGTTAGGGCTAGGGCTAGGGTTAGGTTTGGGGTTAGGACTAGGGTTAGGGCCAGGGTGAGGGTTAGGGTTAGGGCTAGGGTTAGGGCCAGGGTTTGGGTTAGGATTAGGGCTAGGGTTAGGGCCAGGGTTAGGGTTAGGGTTAGGGATAAGGCTAGGGTTAGGGTTAGGTTTAGGGTTAGGGCTAGGGCTAGGGCTACGGCTAGGGCTTGGCCTAGGGTTAGAGCTAGGTCTAGGGCTAGGGTTAGGGCTAGGACTAGGGCTAGGGCTAGGGCTAGGGCTAGGGTTAGGGTTAGGGTTATGGCTAGGGCTAGGGCTAGGGCTAGGTTTAGGGTTAGGGTTAGGATTAGGGTTAGGGCTAGGGCTAGGGCTAGGGTTGGGGCTAGGGTTAGGGTTAGGGTTAGGGCTAGGGCTAGGGTTAGGGTTAGGGTTAGTTTTAGGGCTAGGGCTAGGGTTAGGGTTAGGGCTAGGGTTAGGGTTTGGGTTAGGGTTAGGTTGAGGGCTAGGGCTAGAGTTAGGGTTAGGGTTAGGGCTAGGGCTAGGGCTAGGGCTAGGGCTAGGGCTAGGGCTAGGTTTAGGGTTAGGGTTAGGGCTAGGGTTAGGGTTAGGTTTAGGTTTAGGTCTAGGCTTAGTGCTAGGGCTTGGGTTAGGGTTATGGTTAGGGCTAGGGCTAGGGCTAGGGCTAGGGTTGGGGCTAGGGTAGGGTTAGGGTTAGGGCTAGTGCCTGGGCTAGGGCTAGGGTTAGGGTTTGGGTTAGGGTTAGGGCTAGGGCTAGGCCTAGGGCTAGGTTTAGGGTTAGGGTTAGGGCTAGTGTTAGGGTTAGTGTTAGGGTTAGGTCTAGGGCTAGGGCTCGGGCTAGGGTTAGGATTAGGATTAGGGCTAGGGCTAGGGCTAGGGCTAGGGTTGGGGCTAGGGTTAGGGTTAGGATTAGGGCTAGGGCCTGGGCTAGGGTTAGGGTTAGGGTTAGGGTTTGAGCTAGGGCTAGGGCTAGGGCTAGGGCTTGGGTTAGGTTTAGTGTTAGGGCTAGGGCTAGGGTTAGTGTTAGGGTTA
>OX463233.1:4655507-4660507 GCA_949820135.1 Sylvilagus floridanus | reverse complement strand
TAGGGTTAGGGTGAGTGCTAAGTCTAGGGTTATGGTTAGGATTAGGGTTAGGGCTAGTGCTAGTGTTAGAGTTAGGATTAGGGCCAGTGTTAAGGTTAGGGTTAGGGCTATTGTTAGGGTCAGGGTTAGTGTTAGGGTTAGGGCTAGGACTAGGGTTAGGTTTAGGGTTAGGGCTAGGGTTAGGGCCAGGGTTAAGGTTAGGGTTAGGTCTAGGGTTAGGGCTAGGTTTAGGGTTAGGGCTAGGGCTAGGGCTAGGGCTAGGGCTAGGGCTAGTGCTAGGGCTAGGGTTATGGTTAGGGCTAGGGCTAGGTTTAGTGTTAGGGTTAGGGTTAGGGTTAGAGTTAGGGTTAGGGCTAGGGCTAGGGCTAGGGCTAGGGCTAGTGTTAGGGTTACTGTTAGGGCTAGGGCTAGGGTTAGTGTTAGGGTTAGGATTAAGGCTAGGCTTAGGGTTAGGTCTAGGGCTAGGGCTAGGGTTAGGGTTAGGGTTAGGGTTAGGCTAGGGCTAGGGCTAGGGCTAGGGCTAGGGCTTGGGTTAGGGTTAAGGTTAGGTCTAGGGCTAGGTTTATGTTTAGGGCAAGGATTAGGGTTAGAGTTATTCTTAGGGTTAGGTCTAGGGCTAAGGCTACGGCTAGGGTTAGGGTTAGGGCTAGGGTTAGGGTTAGGTTTAGGGTTATGGCTAGGGCTAGGTCTAGGGCTAGGGCTAGGGATAGGGCTAGGGTTAGACTGAAGGTTAGGGTTAGGGTTTGGGCTAGGTTTAGGGTTAGGGTTATGGTTAGGTTTAGGGTTAGGGTTAGGGCTACGGCTAGGGTTAGGGTTAGGGTTATGGTTAGGGTTAGGGTTAGGGTTAGGGCTACGGCTAGGGCTAGGGCTAGGGCTAGGGCTAGGGTTAGGGTTAGGGTTAGGGTTAGGGTTAGGGCTAGGCTAGGGCTAGGGTTAGGGTTAGGGTTAGGGTTAGGACTAGGGTTAGAGTTAGGGTTAGGGCTAGGTCTAGGGTTAGGGTTAGGGCTAGGGCTAGGGCTATGGTTAGGGTTAGGGTCAGGGCTAGGGCTAGGGTTAGTGTTAGGTTAGGGTAAGGTTTAGGGTTAGGGTTAGGTTTAGGGCTAGGGCTAGAGCTAGGGTTAGGGTTAGGGTTAGGGCTAGGGCTAGGGTTAGGGTTAGGGCTAGTGTTAGGGTTAGGGTAAGGGTGAGGGCTAGGGCTAGGGTTAGGGTTAGTTTTAGGGCTAGGGCTAGGGTTAGGGTTAGGGTAGGGCTAGGGTTAGGGTTAGGGCTAGTGTTAGGGTTAGGGTAAGGGTGAGGGCTAGGGCTAGGGTTAGGGTTAGGGTTAGGGTTTGAACTAGGGCTAGGGCGAGGGCTAGGGCTAGGGCTTGGGCTAGGGTTAGAGCTAGGGCTAGGGCTAGGGTTAGGGTTAGGTTTAGGGTTAGGGCTAGGGTTAGGGCCAGGGTTAAGGTTAGGGTTAGGACTAGGGTTAGGGCTACGTTTAGGGTTAGGGCTAGGGCTAGGGCTAGGGCTAGGGCTAGTGCTAGGGCTAGGGTTAGGGTTAGGGCTAGGGCTAGGTTTAGTGTTAGGGTTAGGGTTAGGGTTAGAGTTAGGGTTAGGGCTAGGGCTAGGGCTAGGGCTAGGGCTAGTGTTAGGGTTACTGTTAGGGCTAGGGCTAGGGTTAGTGTTAGGGTTAGGATTAAGTCTAGGCTTAGGGTTAGGTCTAGGGCTAGGGCTAGGGTTAGGGTTAGGGTTAGGTTTAGGCTAGGGCTAGGGCTAGGGCTAGGGCTAGGGCTTGGGTTAGGGTTAAGGTTAGGTCTAGGGCTAGGTTTATGGTTAGGGCAAGGATTAGGGTTAGAGTTATTGTTAGGGTTAGGTCTAGGGCTAAGGCTACGGCTAGGGTTAGGGTTAGGGCTAGGGTTAGGGTTAGGTTTAGGGTTTTGGCTAGGGCTAGGTCTAGGGCTAAGGCTAGGGATAGGGCTAGGGTTAGACTGAAGGTTAGGGTTAGGGTTTGGGCTAGGTTTAGGGTTAGGGTTATGGTTAGGTTTAGGGTTAGGGTTAGGGCTACGGCTAGGGTTAGGGTTAGGGTTATGGTTAGGGTTAGGGTTAGGGTTAGGGCTACGGCTAGGGCTAGGGCTAGGGCTAGGGTTAGGGTTAGGGTGAGGGTTAGGGCTAGGCTACGGCTAGGGTTAGGGTTAGGGTTAGGGTTAGGACTAGGGTTAGAGTTAGGGTTAGGGCTAGGTCTAGGGTTAGGGTTAGGGCTAGGGCTAGAGCTAGGGTTAGGGTTAGGGTTAGGGCTAGGGCTAGGGTTAGGGTTAGGGCTAGTGTTAGGGTTAGGGTAAGGGTGAGGGCTAGGGCTAGGGTTAGGGTTAGTTTTAGGGCTAGGGCTAGGGTTAGGGTTAGGTTAGGGCTAGGGTTAGGGTTAGGGCTAGTGTTAGTGTTAGGGTAAGGGTGAGGGCTAGGGCTAGGGTTAGGGTTAGGGTTAGGGTTTGAACTAGGGCTAGGGCGAGGGCTAGGGCTAGGGCTTGGGCTAGGGTTAGAGCTAGGGCTAGGGCTAGGGTTAGGGTTAGGTTTAGGGTTAGGGTTAGGGCTCGGGCTAGGGTTAGGGCTCGGGTTAGGGCTAGGGTTAGGGTTAGGGTATGGCTAGGGTTATGGTTATGGCTAGGGTTAGGGTTAGGGTTAGGGTGAGGGCTAAGTCTTGGGTTAGGGTTAGGGTTAGGGTTAGGGCTAGGGTTAGGGTTAGAGTTAGGGTTAGGGCTAGGGTTTGGGTTAGGGTTAGGGTTAGGGCTAGGGTTATGGCTAGGGTTAGGGTTAGGGTTAGGGCTAGGGCTAGGGTTAGGTTTAGTGTTAGGGCTAGGGTTAGGGCCAGGGTTAGGGTTAGGGTTTGGGCTATGGTTAGGTCCAGGATTTGGGTTATGGTTAGGGCTAGGGTTAGGGCCAGGGTTAGGGTTAGGATTAGGGCTAGGGTTAGGGCCAAGGTTTGGGATAGGGTTAGGGCTAGGGTTAGGGTTAGGGTTAGTGTTAGGGCTAAGGCTAGGGCTAGGGCTAGGTCCAGGGTTAGGGTTAGGGCTAGGGTTAGGGTTAGGGTTAGGACTAGGGTTAGGGTTAGGTTTAGGGCTAGGGCTATGGCTAGGGCTAGGGCTAGGGCTAGGGCTAGGGCTAGGGTTAGAATTTTGTATTGGGCTAGGGCTAGGGCTAGGGTTAGGGCTAGGGCTATGGTGAGGGTTAGGGTTTGGGTTAGGGTTAGGGCTATGGCTACGGCTAGGGCTAGGTCTAGGGCTCGGGTTAGGGCTAGGGTTAGGGTTAGGGTATGGCTAGGGTTATGGTTATGGCTAGGGTTAGGGTTAGGGTTAGGGTGAGGGCTAAGCCTAGGGTTATGGTTAGGATTAGGGTTAGGGCTAGTGCTAGTGTTAGAGTTAGGATTAGGGCCAGTGTTAAGGTTAGGGTTAGGGCTATTGTTAGGGTCAGGGTTAGGGTTAGGGTTAGGGCTAGGACTAGGGTTAGGTTTAGGGTTAGGGCTAGGGTTAGGGCCAGGGTTAAGGTTAGGGTTAGGTCTAGGGTTAGGGCTAGGTTTAGGGTTAGGGCTAGGGCTAGGGCTAGGGCTAGGGCTAGGGCTAGTGCTAGGGCTAGGGTTATGGTTAGGGCTAGGGCTAGGTTTAGTGTTAGTGTTAGGGTTAGGGTTAGAGTTAGGGTTAGGGCTAGGGCTAGGGCTAGGGCTAGGGGTAGTGTTAGGGTTACTGTTAGGGCTAGGGCTAGGGTTAGTGTTAGGGTTAGGATTAAGGCTAGGCTTAGGGTTAGGTCTAGGGCTAGGGCTAGGGTTAGGGTTAGGGTTAGGGTTAGGCTACGGCTAGGGCTAGGGCTAGGGCTAGGGCTTGGGTTAGGGTTAAGGTTAGGTCTAGGGCTAGGTTTATGGTTAGGGCAAGGATTAGGGTTAGAGTTATTCTTAGGGTTAGGTCTAGGGCTAAGGCTACGGCTAGGGTTAGGGTTAGGGCTAGGGTTAGGGTTAGGTTTAGGGTTATGGCTAGGGCTAGGTCTAGGGCTAGGGCTAGGGATAGGGCTAGGGTTAGACTGAAGGTTAGGGTTAGGGTTTGGGCTAGGTTTAGGGTTAGGGTTATGGTTAGGTTTAGGGTTAGGGTTAGGGCTACGGCTAGGGTTAGGGTTAGGGTTATGGTTAGGGTTAGGGTTAGGGTTAGGGCTACGGCTAGGGCTAGGGCTAGGGCTAGGGCTAGGGTTAGGGTTAGGGTTAGGGTTAGGGTTAGGGCTAGGCTAGGGCTAGGGTTAGGGTTAGGGTTAGGGTTAGGACTAGGGTTAGAGTTAGGGTTAGGGCTAGGTCTAGGGTTAGGGTTAGGGCTAGGGCTAGGGCTATGGTTAGGGTTAGGGTCAGGGCTAGGGCTAGGGTTAGTGTTAGGTTAGGGTAAGGTTTAGGGTTAGGGTTAGGTTTAGGGCTAGGGCTAGAGCTAGGGTTAGGGTTAGGGTTAGGGTTTGAACTAGGGCTAGGGCGAGGGCTAGGGCTAGGGCTTGGGCTAGGGTTAGAGCTAGGGCTAGGGCTAGGGTTAGGGTTAGGTTTAGGGTTAGGGCTAGGGTTAGGGCCAGGGTTAAGGTTAGGGTTAGGGCTAGGGTTAGGGCTACGTTTAGGGTTAGGGCTAGGGCTAGGGCTAGGGCTAGGGCTAGTGCTAGGGCTAGGGTTAGGGTTAGGGCTAGGGCTAGGTTTAGTGTTAGGGTTAGGGTTAGGGTTAGAGTTAGGGTTAGGGCTAGGGCTAGGGCTAGGGCTAGGGCTAGTGTTAGGGTTACTGTTAGGGCTAGGGCTAGGGTTAGTGTTAGGGTTAGGATTAAGTCTAGGCTTAGGGTTAGGTCTAGGGCTAGGGCTAGGGTTAGGGTTAGGGTTAGGTTTAGGCTAGGGCTAGGGCTAGGGCTAGGGCTAGGGCTTGGGTTAGGGTTAAGGTTAGGTCTAAGGCTAGGTTTATGGTTAGGGCAAGGATTAGGGTTAGAGTTATTGTTAGGGTTAGGTCTAGGGCTAAGGCTAC
>OX463233.1:4633007-4635507 GCA_949820135.1 Sylvilagus floridanus | reverse complement strand
GGGCTCGGGCTAGGGTTAGGGCTAGGTCTAGGGTTAGGTTTAGGGTTAGGGCTAGGGCTAGGCCTAGGTCTAGGGCTAAGTCTAGGGCTAGTGTTAGGGATAGGGTTAGGGTTAGGGCTAGGGTTAGGGTTAGGGCTAGGGTTAGGTTTAGGGTTAGGGTTAGGGTTAGGGCTCGGTCTAGTGCTAGGGCTAGGGCTAGGGCTAGTGCTAGGGTTAGGGTTAGGGTTAGGGTTATGGCTAGGGTTAGGCTTAGGGTAGGGTTAGGTTTAGGGTTAGCGTTAGAGTAGGGCTCGGTCTAGGGCTAGGGTTAGGGTTAGGGTTCGGGCTAGGGCTAGGGTTAGGTTAGGGTTAGGGCTAGAGCTAGGGCTAGGGTTAGGGCTAGGGCTAGGGCTAGGGCTAGCGCTAGGGCTAGGGCTAGGGTTAGGGTTAGGGTTAGGGCTAGGGCTAGGGCTAGGGCTAGGTTTAGGGTTAGGGTTAGGATTAGGGTTAGGGTTAGGGCTAGGGCTAGGTCTAGGGCTAGGTTTAGGGTTAGGGTTAGGATTAGGGTTAGGGTTAGGGCTAGGGCTAGGGCTAATGGTAGGGGTAGGGTTAGGGCTAGGGTTAGGGTTAGGGTTAGGGTTAGGGCTAGGGCTAGGGCTAGGGCTAGGGTTAGGGTTAGGGTTAGGGTTAGGGTTAGGGCTAGGGTTAGGGTTAGGGTTAGGGTTAGGCATAGGGCTAGGGCTAGGGCTAGGTTAGGGTTAGGTTTAGGGCTAGGGCTAGGTCTAGGGATAGGGTTGGGGCTAGGGTTAGGGTCATTGTTAGGGCTAGGGCTAGGGGTAGGGTTAGGGTTAGGGATAGGGTTAGGGCTAGTGCTAGGGCTAGGGTTAGGGCTAGGGTTTGAGTTAGGGTTAGGGCTAGGGTTAGGGCTAGGTTTAGGGTTTGGGCTAGGGCTAGGGCTAGGGCTATGGTTAGGGTTAGGGCTAGGGCTAGGGCTAGTGTTAGGGTTAGGGTTAGGTTTATGGTTAGGGGTAGGGCTAGGGCTAGGGCTCGGGCTAGGGTTAGGTTTAGTGTTAGGGCTAGGTCTATGGTTAGGGTTACGGCTAGGGCTATTGCTAGGGCTAGGGCTAGGGTTAGGGTTAGGGCTACCGTTAGGGTTAGGGCCAGGGTTAGGGTTAGGGTTAAGACTAGGGCTAGGCTTAGGGTTAGGTTTAGGGTTAGGGCTAGGGCTAGGTCTAGGGCTAGGGCTTGGCCTAGGGTTAGAGCTAGGGCTAGGGCTAGGGTTATGGCTAGGGCTCGGGCTATGGCTAGGGCTAGGGTTAGGGTTAGTGTTAGGGTTAGTGTTAGGGCTAGGGCTAGGGCTAGGTTTAGGGTTAGGGTTAAGGCTAGGGCTAGGGTTAGGGCTAGTGTTAGGGTTAGGGCTAGGGTTAGGGTTATTGTCAGGTTTAGGTCTAGGGCTAGGGCTAGGGCTAGGTTTAGGGTTAGGGTTAGGGTTAGGGCTAGGGTTAGGGTTACGGTTAGGGTTAGGGCTAGGGCTAGGGCTAGGGCTAGTGGTAGGGTTAGGGCTAGGGTTAGGGTTATTGTCAGGGTTAGGTCTAGGGCTAGGGCTAGGGCTAGGTTTAGGGTTAGGGTTAGGGTTAGGGCTAGGGTTAGGGTTAGGGTTAGGGTTAGGGCTAGGGCTAGGGCTAGGGCTAGGGCTAGGGTTAGGGTTAGGGTTAGGGCTAGGGCTAGGGCTAAGGCTGGGGTTGGGGCTAGAGTTAGGTTTAGGGTTAGGGCTAGGGCTAGGGCTAGGGTTAGGGTTAGGGTTAGGGTTAGGGCTAGGGCTAGTGCTAGGGCTAGGCTAGGTTTAGGGCAAGGGTTAGAGTTAGGGTTAAGGCTAGCATTAGGGCCAGGGTTAGGGTTAGGGCTAGGGCTAGGGCTAGGGCTAGGGATAGGGTTAGGGTTAGGGCTAGTGCTAGGGTTAGGGTTAGGGTTAGGGTTATGAATAGGGCTAGGGCTACGGCTTGGGCTAGTGCTAGGGTTAGGGTTAGAGTTAGGGCTAGGGCTAGGGTTAGTGTTAGGGTTAGGGTTAGGGCTAGGGTTAGGGTTAGGGCTAGGGCTAGGGCAAGGTTTAGGGCTAGGGCTAGGGCTATGGTTAGGGTTAGGGTAGGGCTAGGTTTAGGGTTAGGGTTAGGGTTACGGCTAGGGTTAGTGTTAGGGCTAGGGCTAGGGTTAGGGTTAGGGCTAGGGCTAGCGTTAGTGTTAGGGTTAGGGTTAGGGTTAGGGATATGGCTAGGGCTAGGTCTAGGGCTAGGGTTAGGGTTAGTGTTAGGGCTATTGCTAGGGTTAGTGTTAGTGTTAGGATTAGGGGTAAGGTTAGGTTTAGGGCTAGAGCTAGGGCTAGGGCTAGGTCTAGGGTTAGGGTTAGGGTTAGGCCTAGGGCTAGGGCTAGGGATAGGGTTAGGGGTAGGGGTAGGGCTAGGGTTAGGTTTAGGGCAGGGCTAGGTTTAGGGTTATGGCTAGGGTTAGGGCTAGGGCTAGGGTT
>OX463233.1:4568007-4573007 GCA_949820135.1 Sylvilagus floridanus | reverse complement strand
GGGTTAGGGTTAGGGCTAGGGTTAGCGTTAGGGTTAGGTTTAGGGCTAGGGTTAGGGTTAGGGTTAGGGCTAGAGCGAGGGCTAGGGCTAGGGCTAGGGTTAGTGTTAGGGTTAGGGTTAGGGCTAGGGCTAGGGCTAGGGCTAGGGCTAGGGTTAGGTTTAGGGCTAGGGTTAGGGTTAGGGCCAGGTTTAGGGTTACGGTTAGGGCTAGGGCTAGGGTTAGGGTTGGGGTTAGGGTTAAGGCTAGGGCTAGGGCTAGGGCTAGGTCTTGGGCTAGGGTTAGAGCTAGGGCTAGGGCTAGGGTTAGGGTTAGGGTTAGGGTTAGGGCTAGGGCTAGGGCTAGGTTTAGTGCTAGGTCTAGGTTTAGTGTTAGGGTTAGGGCTAGGGCTAGGGCTAGGTCTAGGGATAAGGCTATGGCTAGTGTTAGGGTTAGGGTTAGGGTTAGGGCTAGGGTTAGGGTTAGGGCTAGGGTTAGGGTTAGGTTTAGGGTGAGGGTTAGGGTTAGGGCTCGGTCTAGGGCTAGGGCTAGGGCTAGGGCTAGTGCTAGGGTTAGGGTTAGGGTTAGGGTTATGGCTAGGGTTAGGCTATGGTTTAGGGTTAGGTTTAGGGTTACCGTTAGAGTAGGGCTCGGTCTAGGGCTAGGGTTAAGTTAGGGTTAGGGCTAGGGCTAGGGTTAGGGTTAGGGTTAGGGCTAGGGCTAGGGCTAGGGTTAGGGCTAGGTCTAGGGCTAGGGCTAGGGTTAGGGCTAGGGTTAGGGTTAGTGTTAGGGCTAGGGCTATGGCTAGGGCTAGGTTTAGGTTTAGGGTTAGGATTAGGGTTAGGGTTAGGGCTAGGGCTAGGGCTAGTGGTAGGGGTAGGGTTAGGGCTAGGGTAAGTGTTAGGGCTAGGGCTAGGGCTAGGGCTAGGTTTAGGGTTAGGGTTAGGGTTAGTGCTAGTGCTAGGGCTAGGGCTAGGGTTAGGGTTTGGGTTAGGGCTAGGGCTAGGTCTAGGGCTATGATTGGGGCTAGGTTTAGGGTCAGGTTTAGGGCTAGTGTTAAGGCTAGGGTTAGGGTTAGGGTTAGGGTTAGGGTTAGGGCTAGGGCTGGGGCTAGGGATAGGGCTAAGGCTAGGGTTAGGGCTAGGGTTTGAGTTAGGGTTAGGGCTAGGCTTAGCGCTAGGCTTAGGGTTTGGACTAGGGCTAGGGCTAGGGCTAGTGCTAGGGTTAGGATTAGGGTTAGGGCTAGGGCTAGGGTTAGTGTTAGGGTTAGGGTTAGGGTTATGGTTAGGGCTAGGGCTAGGGCTAGGGCTCGGGCTAGAGTTAGGGTTAGGGCTAGGGCTTGGGCTAGGATTAGGGCTAGGGCTAGGGTTAGGGTTAGTGTTAGGGCTAGGGATAGGTTTAGGGTTAGGGTTAGGATTACGGTTAGGGTTAGGGCTAGGGCTAGGGCTAGGGTTAGGGTTAGGGTTAGGGTTAGGGCTAGGGTCAGGGTTAGGGTTAGGGTTAGGCCTAGGGCTAGGGCTAGGGCTAGGCTTAGGGTTAGAGTTAGGATTAGGGCTAGGGTTAGGGTTAGGGTTAGGGCTAGGGATAGGGCTAGGGCTAGGGCTAGGGTTAGGGTTAGGGCTAGGGCTAGGGCTAGGGCTAGGGTTGGGGCTAGAGTTAGGGTCAGGGATAGGGCTAGGGCTAGGGCTAGGGTTAGGGTTAGGGCTAGTGCTAGGGTTAGGGTTAGGGTTAGGGTTAGGGCTAGGGTTAGAGTTAGGCTGAGGGCTACGGTTAGGTCTAGGTTTAGTGTTTGGGCTAGGGCTAGGGCTATGGCTAGGGCTAGGGCTACGGTTAGGGTTAGGGTTAGGGCAAGGGCTAGGGCTAGGGCTACGTTTAGGGTTAGGGTTAGGATTAGGGTTAGGGTTAGAGCTAGGGCTAGTACTAGGGCTAGTGGTAGGGTTAGGGCTAGGGTTAGGGTTAGGGTTAGGGTTAGGTCTAGGGCTAGGGCTAGGGCTAGGTTTAGGGTTAGGGTTAGGGTTAGGGCTAGGGCTAGGGCTAGGGTTAGGGTTAGGGCTAGGGCTAGGGCTAGGGCTAGGGTTAGGGCTAGGGCTAGGGCTAGTGCTAGGGCTAGGTTTGGGACTAGGGTTAGGGTTAGGGTTAGGGCTAGGGCTAGGGCTAGGGTTAGGGTTAGTGTTAGGGTTAGGGCTAGGGCTAGGGCTAGGCTAGGGTTAGGGCTAGGGTTAGAGTTAGGGTTAGGGCTAGGTCTAGGGCTAGGGCTAGGGTTATGGTTAGGGCTAGTGCTAGGGTTAGGGTTAGGGTTAGGTTTATGGTTAGGGCTAGGGCTACGGCTTGGGATAGGGCTAGGGTTAGGGTTAGGGCTAGGGCTAGGGCTAGGGCTAGGGTTAGGGTTAGGGCTAGGTCTATGGTTAGGGTAGGGTAGGGCTAGGGTTAGGGTTAGGGCTAGGGTTATGGTTAGGGTTAGGGTGAGGGCTAGGTCTAGGGTTAGGCTTAGGGTTTGGGTTAGGGCTAGTGCTAGGGTTACAGTTAGGGTTAGGGCCAGGGTTACGGTTAGGTTTAGGGCTAGGTTTAGGGTTAGGGTTAGGGTTAGGTTTAGGGCTAGGGCTAGGGCTAGGGCTAGGGCAAGGTCTAGGGTTAGGGTTAGGGCTAGGGCTAGGGTTAGTGTTCGGGTTAGGGTTAGTGTTAGGGCTAGGGCTAGGGCTAGGTCTAGGCTAGGGTTAGGATTAGTGTTTGGGCTAGGGTAGGGTTAGTGTAAGGGTTAGGATTAGGTATAGGGTTAGGGTTAGACTAGGGCTAGGGCTAGGGCTAGGGCTAGGTTTAGCGTTAGGGTTAGGGTTAGGGCTAGGGTTAGGGTTATGTGTAGGGTTAGGGCTAGGGCTAGGGCTAGGGTTAGGTTTAGGGTTAGGGCTAGGGCTAGGAATAGGGCTAGGGTTGGGTCTAGGGTTAGGTTTAGGGTCAGGGCTAGGGCTTGGGCTAGGGTTAGGGTTAGGGCTAGGGGTAGGGCTAGGGCTAGGGCTAGGGTTAGGGCTAGGGTTAAGGTTAGGGTTAGTGTTAGGGCTAGGGCTAGGGTTAGTGTTAGGGTTAGGGCTAGGGCTATGGTTAGGGTTAGGGTAGGGCTTGGGTTAGGGTTAGGGCTAGGGTTAGGGTTAGGGATAGGGCTAGGGCTAGGGCTAGGGTTAGGTTTAGGGTTAGGGCTAATGCTATGGTTAGGGTTAGGGTAGGGCTTGGGTTAGGGTTAGGGCTAGGGTTAGGGTTAGGGTTAGGGTGAGGGCTAAGTCTAGGGTTATGGTTAGGGATAGGGTTAGGGCTAGAGCTAGGGTTAGAGTTAGGGTTAGGGCCAGTGTTACGGTTAGGGTTAGGGCTAGGGTTAGGGCCAGGGTTAGGGTTAGGGTTAGGGCTAGGACTAGGGTTAGGTTTAGGGTTAGGGCTAGGGTTAGGGCCAGGGTTAAGGTTAGGGTTAGGGCTAGGGTTAGGGCTAGGGTTAGGGTTAAGGCTAGGGCTACGGCTAGGGCTAGGGCTTGGGCTAGGTTTAGAGCTAGGGCTAGAGCTAGGGTTAGGGCTAGGGCTAGGGCTAGGGCTAGGGCTAGGGTTAGGGTTAGGGCTAGGGCTAGGGCTAGAGTTAGGGTTAGGGTTAGGGTTATGGCTAGGCTTAGGGTTAGGGCTAGGGTTAGGGTTAGGTTTAGGGTTAGGGTTAGGGTTAGGGCTCGGTCTAGCGCTAGGGCTAGGGCTAGGGCTAGTGCTAGGGTTAGGGTTAGGGTTAGGGTTATGGCTAGGGTTAGGCTATGGTTTAGAGTTAGGTTTAGGGTTAGCGTTAGAGTAGGGCTCGGTCTAGGGCTAGGGTTAGCGTTAGGGTTAGGGCTAGGGCTAGGGTTAGGGTTAGCGTTATGGCGAGGGCTAGGGCTAAGGCTAGGGTTAGGGCTAGGTCTAGGGCTAGGGCTTGGGCTAGGGCTAGGGTTAGGGTTAGTGTTAGGGCTAGGGCTATGGCTAGGGCTTGGGCTAGGGTTAGGGTTAGGGTTAGGGTTAGGTTTAGGGCTAGGGCTAGGGCTAGTGGTAGGGGTAGGGTTAGGGCTAGGGTTAGGGTTAGGGTTAGGGTTAGGGCTAGGGCTAGGGCTAGGGCTAGGTTTAGGGTTAGGGGTAGGGTTAGGGCTAGGGTTAGGGTTAGGTTTAGGGTTAGTGCTACGGCTAGGGCTAGGGCTAGGGTTAGGGTTAAGGTTAGGGCTAGGGCTAGGTCTAGGGCTATGGTTGGGGCTAGGTTTAGGGTCAGGTTTATGGCTAGGGCTAGGGCTAGGGTTAGGGTTAGGGTTAGGGTTAGGGCTAGGGCTAGGGCTAGGGATAGGGCTAGGGCTAGGGTTCGGGCTAGGGTTTGAGATAGGGTTAGTGCTAGGGTTAGGGCTAGGTTTAGGGTTTGGGCTAGGGCTAGGGCTAGGGCTAGGGTTAGGGTTAGGGTTAGGGCTAGGGCTAGGGCTAGGGCTAGGGCTAGGGCTAGTGTTAGGGATAGAGTTAGGGCTAGGGCTAGGGTTAGGGTTAGGGCTAGGCCTAGGGGTAGGGTTAGTGTTAGGGTTAGTGTTAGGTTTAGGGTAAGGTTTAAGTTTAGGGCTAGGGCTAGAGCTAGGGTTAGGGTTAGGTTTAGGGCTAGGGCTAGTGCTAGGGTTAGGGTTAGTTTTAGGGCTAGGGCTAGGGTTAGGGTTAGGGTTAGGGTATGGCTAGGGTTTTGGTTAGGGCTAGGGTTAGGGTTAGGGTTAGGGTAAGGGTGAGGGCTAGGGCTAGGGTTAGGGTTAGGGTTAGAGCTAGGGCTAGGGCGAGGGCTAGGTCTAGGGCAAGGGTTAGTGTTAGGGTTAGGGTTAGGGCAAGGGCTAGGGCAAGGCTAGGACTAGGGTTAGTTTTAGGGCTAGGGCTAGGGTTAGGGTTAGGGTTAGGGTATGGCTAGGGTTAGGGTTAGGGCTAGGGCTAGGGTTAGGCTTAGGGCCAGGTTTAGGGTTACGGTTAGAGCTAGGGCTAGGGTTAGGGTTGGGGTTAGGGTTAAGGC
>OX463233.1:4560507-4563007 GCA_949820135.1 Sylvilagus floridanus | reverse complement strand
AGGTTTAGGGTTAGGGTTAGGGTTAGGGCTAGGGTTAGGGTTAGGGTTAGTGCTACGGCTAGGGCTAGGGCTAGGGCTAGGGCTAGGGATAGGGCTAGGGCTAGGTTTAGGGCTAGGGTTTGAGTTAGGGTTAGGGCTAGGGTTAGTGCTAGGCTTAGGGTTTGTGCTAGGGCTAGGGCTATGGCTAGGGTTAGGGTTAGGGTTAGGGCTAGGGCTAGTGTTAGTGTTAGGGTTAGGGTTAGGGTTAGGGTTATGGTTAGGGCTAGGGCTAGGGCTAGGGCTAGGGGTAGAGTTAGGGTTAGAGTTAGGGCTAGGGCTAGGGGTAGGGTTAGTGTTAGGGTTAGTGTTAGGTTTAGGGTTAGGGTTAGGTTTAGGGTAGGGCTAGAGCTAGGGTTAGGGTTAGGGTTAGGGCTAGGGCTAGGGCTAGTGGTAGGGGTAGGGTTAGGGCTAGGGTTAGGGTTAGGGTTAGGGCTAGGGCTAGGGCTAGGGCTAGGTTTAGGGTTAGGGTTAGGGTTAGGGCTAGGGTTAGGGTTGGAGTTAGGGTAAGTGCTACGGCTAGGGCTAGGGCTAGGGTTAGGGTTATGGTTAGGGCTAGGGCTAGTGATAGGGCTGTGGTTGGGGCTAGGTTTAGGGTCAGGTTTAGGGTTAGGGCTAGGGCTAGGGTTAGGGTTAGGGTTAGGGCTAGGGCTAGGGATAGGGATAGGGCTAGGGCTAGGGCTAGGGCGAGGGTTTGAGTTAGGGTTAGGGCTAGGGTTAGGGCTAGGGTTAGAGTTAGGGTGAGGGCTACGGTTAGGTCTAGGCTTAGTGTTTGGGCTAGGGCTAGGGCTATGGCTAGGGCTAGGGCTAGGGATAGGGTTAGGGTTAGGGCAAGGGCTAGGACTAGGGCTAGGTTTAGGGTTAGGGTTAGGATTAGGGTTAGGGTTAGGGCTAGGGCTAGTACTAGGGCTAGTGGTAGGGTTAGGGCTATGGTTAGGGTTAGGGTTAGGGTTAGGTCTACGGCTAGGTCTAGGGCTAGGTTTAGGGTTAGGGTTAGGGTTAGGGCTAGAGCTAGGGCTAGGGTTAGGGTTAGGGCTAGGTCTAGGGCTAGCGCTAGGGCTAGGGTTAGGGTTAGGGCTAGGGCTAGGGATAGGGTTAGGGTTAGGGTTAGGGTTATGGTTAGGGCTAGGGCTACGGCTTGGGATAGGTCTAGGTTTAGAGTTATGGTTAGGGCTAGGGCTAGGGCTAGGGCTAGGGTTATGGTTAGGGCTAGTGCTAGGGTTAGGGTTAGGGTTAGGGTTAGGGTTAGGGTTATGGTTAGGGCTAGGGCTACGGCTTGGGATAGGGCTAGGGCTAGGGCTAGGGCTAGTGCTAGGGCTAGGGCTAGGGTTAGGGCTAGGGCTAGGGTTAGTGTTAGGGTTAGGGTTATGGTTAGGGTTAGGGCTAGGGCTAGGGCTAGGGCTAGGGCTAGGGCTAGTGTTAGGGTTAGAGTTAGGGCTAGGGCTAGGGTTAGGGTTAGGGCTAGGCCTAGGGGTAGGGTTAGTGTTAGGGTTAGTGTTAGGTTTAGGGTTAGGTTTAGGTTTAGGGCTAGGGCTAGAGCTAGGGTTAGGGTTAGGTTTAGGGCTAGGGCTAGGGCTAGGGTTAGGGTTAGTTTTAGGGCTAGGGCTAGGGTTAGGGTTAGGGTTAGTGTATGGCTAAGGTTAGGGTTAGGGCTAGGGTTAGGGTTAGGGTTAGGGTAAGGGTGAGGGCTAGGGCTAGGGTTAGGGTTAGGGTTAGAGCTAGGGATAGGGCGAGGGCTAGGTCTAGGGCAAGGGTTAGTGTTAGGGTTAGGGTTAGGGCTAGGGCTAGGGCAAGGCTAGGACTAGGGTTAGTTTTAGGGCTAGGGCTAGGGTTAGGGTTAGGGTTAGGGTATGGCTAGGGTTAGGGTTAGGGCTAGGGCTAGGGTTAGGGTTAGGGCCAGGTTTAGGGTTACGGTTAGAGCTAGGGCTAGGGTTAGGGTTGGGGTTAGGGTTAAGGCTAGGGCTAGGGCTTGGGCTAGGTCTTGGGCTAGGATTAGAGCTAGGGTAGGGCTAGGGTTAGGGTTAGGGTTAGCTTTAGGGCTAGGACTAGGTTTAGGGCTAGGTCTAGGGTTAGTGTTAGGGTTAGGGCTAGGGCTAGGGCTAGGTCTAGGGCTAAGGCTAGTGCTAGTGTTAGGGTTAGGGTTAGGGTTAGGGCTAGGGTTAGGGTTAGGGCTAGGGTTAGGGTTAGGTTTAGGGTTAGGGTTAGGGTTAGGGCTCGGTCTAGGGCTAGGGCTAGGGCTAGGGCTAGTGCTAGGGCTAGGGTTAGGGTTAGGGTTAGGGCTAGGGCTAGGGTTAGGGTTAGGGTTAGGGCTAGGGCTAGTGCTAGGGCTAGGGTTAGGGTTAGGGTTAGGGCTAGGGCTAGGGTTAGGGTTAGGGCTAGGGCTAGGGCTAGGGCTAGGTTTACGGTTAGGGTTAGGGTTAGGGCTAGGGTTAGGGTTGGAGTTAGGGTAAGTGCTACGGCTAGG
>OX463233.1:4550507-4553007 GCA_949820135.1 Sylvilagus floridanus | reverse complement strand
TAGGGCTAAGTCTAGGGGTATGGTTGGGGCTAGGTTTAGGGTCAGGTTAGGGCTAGGGCTAGGGCTAGGGTTAGTGTTAGGGTTAGGGTTAAGGCTAGGGCTAGGGCTAGGGATAGGGCTAGGGCTAGGTTTAGGGCTAGGGTTTGAGTTAGGGTTAGGGTTAGGGTTAGTGCTAGGCTTAGGGTTTGTGCTAGGGCTAGGGCTATGGCTAGGGTTAGGGTTAGGGTTAGGGCTAGGGCTAGTGTTAGTGTTAGGGTTAGGGTTATGGTTAGGGCTAGGGCTAGGGCTAGCGCTAGGGGTAGAGTTAGGGTTAGAGTTAGGGCTAGGGCTAGGGGTAGGGTTAGTGTTAGGGTTAGTGTTAGGTTTAGGGTTAGGGTTAGGTTTAGGGTAGGGCTAGAGCTAGGGTTAGGGTTAGGGTTAGGGCTAGGGCTAGGGCTAGTGGTAGGGGTAGGGTTAGGGCTAGGGTTAGGGTTAGGGTTAGGGCTAGGGCTAGGGCTAGGGCTAGGTTTAGGGTTAGGGTTAGGGTTAGGGCTAGGGTTAGGGTTGGAGTTAGGGTAAGTGCTACGGCTAGGGCTAGGGCTAGGGTTAGGGTTATGGTTAGGGCTAGGGCTAGTGCTAGGGCTATGGTTGGGGCTAGGTTTAGGGTCAGGTTTAGGGCTAGGGCTAGGGCTAGGGTTAGTGTTATGGCTAGGGTTAGGGCTAGGGTTAGGGTTAGGGCTAGGGCTAGGGTTAGGGTTAGGGCTAGGGCTAGGGATAGTGTTAGGTTTAGGGTTAGTGTTAGGGCTAGGGCTAGGTCTTGGGCTAGGGCTTGGGTTAGGGTTAGTGTTAGGGCTAGGGGTAGGGTTAGGGTTAGGGTTAGGGTTAGGGCTAGGGTTAGGGCTAGGGCTAGGGCTAGGGTTAGGGCTAGGTTTAGAGTTAGGGTTAGGGTTAGGGCTAGGGCTAGGGCTAGGGCTAGGTTTAGGGTTAGGGTTAGGGTTAGGGCTAGGGATAGGGTTAGGGTTAGGGTTAGTGCTATGGCTAGGGCTAGGGCTAGGGTTAGGGTTAGGGTTAGGGCTAGGGCTAAGTCTAGGGGTATGGTTGGGGCTAGGTTTAGGGTCAGGTTAGGGCTAGGGCTAGGGCTAGGGTTAGTGTTAGGGTTAGGGTTAAGGCTAGGGCTAGGGCTAGGGATAGGGCTAGGGCTAGGTTTAGGGCTAGGGTTTGAGTTAGGGTTAGGGTTAGGGTTAGTGCTAGGCTTAGGGTTTGTGCTAGGGCTAGGGCTATGGCTAGGGTTAGGGTTAGGGTTAGGGCTAGGGCTAGTGTTAGTGTTAGGTTTAGGGTTATGGTTAGGGCTAGGGCTAGGGCTAGGGCTAGGGCTAGGGGTAGAGTTAGGGTTAGAGTTAGGGCTAGGGCTAGGGGTAGGGTTAGTGTTAGGGTTAGTGTTAGGTTTAGGGTTAGGGTTAGGTTTAGGGTAGGGCTAGAGCTAGGGTTAGGGTTAGGGTTAGGGCTAGGGCTAGGGCTAGTGGTAGGGGTAGGGTTAGGGCTAGGGTTAGGGTTAGGGTTAGGGCTAGGGCTAGGGCTAGGGCTAGGTTTAGGGTTAGGGTTAGGGTTAGGGCTAGGGTTAGGGTTGGAGTTAGGGTAAGTGCTACGGCTAGGGCTAGGGCTAGGGTTAGGGTTATGGTTAGGGCTAGGGCTAGTGCTAGGGCTATGGTTGGGGCTAGGTTTAGGGTCAGGTTTAGGGCTAGGGCTAGGGTTAGGGTTAGGGTTAGGGTTAGGGTTAGGGCTAGGGCTAGGGCTAGGGATAGGGCTAGGGCTAGGGTTAGGGCGAGGGTTTGAGTTAGGGTTAGGGCTAGGGTTAGGGCTAGGGTTAGAGTTAGGGTGAGGGCTACGGTTAGGTCTAGGCTTAGTGTTTGGGCTAGGGCTAGGGCTATGGCTAGGGCTAGGGCTAGGGATAGGGTTAGGGTTAGGACAAGGGCTAGGGCTAGGGCTAGGTTTAGGGTTAGGGTTAGGATTAGGGTTAGGGTTAGGGCTAGGGCTAGTACTAGGGCTAGTGGTAGGGTTAGGGCTAGGGTTAGGGTTAGGGTTAGGGTTAGGTCTACGGCTAGGGCTAGGGCTAGGTTTAGGGTTAGGGTTAGGGTTAGGGCTAGAGCTAGGGCTAGGGTTAGGGTTAGGGCTAGGGCTAGGGCTAGGGCTAGGGCTAGGGTTAGGGTTAGGGCTAGGGCTAGGGCTAGGGATAGTGTTAGGGTTAGGGTTAGGTTTATGGTTAGGGCTAGGGCTACGGCTTGGGATAGGGCTAGGGTTAGAGTTAGGGTTAGGGCTAGGGCTAGGGCTAGGGCTAGGGTTATGGTTAGGGCTAGTGCTAGGGTTAGGGTTAGGGTTAGGGTTATGGTTAGGGCTAGGGCTACGGCTTGGGATAGGGCTAGGGTTAGGGTTAGTGTTAGGGCTAGGGCTAGGGTTTGTGTTATGGTTAGGGTTAGGGCTAGTGTTTGGGTTAGGGCTAGGGCTAGGGCCAGGGCTAGGGTTA
>OX463233.1:4530507-4533007 GCA_949820135.1 Sylvilagus floridanus | reverse complement strand
GTTAGGGCTAGGGCTAGGGCTAGGGCTAGGGCTAGGGATAGGTTTAGGGTTAGGGCTAGGGCTAGGGCTAGTGCTAGGGTTGGGTCTAGGGTTAGGTTTAGGGTCAGGGCTAGGGCTAGGGCTAGTGTTAGGGTTAGGGTTAGGGTTAGGGTTAGGGCTAGGGTTAGGGCTAGGGCTAGGGCTAGGGTTAGGGCTAGGGTTAGAGTTAGGTTTAGGGCTAGGGTTAGGGCTAGAGTTATGGTTAGGTCTGGGGCTAGGGCTAGGGCTAGGGCTAGGGTTAGGGCTAGGGCTAGGGTTAGGGTTAGTGTTAGGGCTAGGGCTAGGGTTAGTGTTAGGTTTAGGGTTAGGGCTAGGGTTAGGCTTAGGGATCGGGCTAGGGCTATGGCTAGGGTTAGGGTTAGGTTTAGGGCTAGGGCTATGGTTAGGGTTAGGGTAGGGCTTGGGTTAGGGTTAGGGCTAGGGTTAGGGTTAGGGTTAGGGTGAGGGCTAAGTCTAGGGTTATGGTTAGGGATAGGGTTAGGGCTAGAGCTAGGGTTAGAGTTAGGGTTAGGGCCAGTGTTACGGTTAGGGTTAGGGCTAGGGTTAGGGCCAGGGTTAGGGTTAGGGTTAGGGCTAGGACTAGGGTTAGGTTTAGGGTTAGGGCTAGGGTTAGGGCCAGGGTTAAGGTTAGGGTTAGGGCTAGGGTTAGGGCTAGGGTTAGGGTTAAGGCTAGGGCTATGGCTAGGGCTATGGCTTGGGTTAGGGTTAGAGCTAGGGCTATAGCCAGGGTTAGGGCTAGGGCTAGGGCTAGGGCTAGGGCTTGGTTTAGGGTTAGGGCTAGGGCTAGGGCTAGTGTTAGGGTTAGGGTTAGGGTTAGGGCTAGGGTTAGGGTTAGGGCTAGGGTTAGGGTTAGGTTTAAGGTTAGGGTTAGGGTTAGGGCTCGGTCTAGGGCTAGGGCTAGGGCTAGGGCTAGTGCTTTGGTTAGGGTTAGGGTTAGGGTTATGGCTAGGGTTAGGCTATGGTTTAGAGTTAGGTTTAGGGTTAGCGTTAGAGTAGGGCTCGGTCTAGGGCTAGGGTTATGGTTAGGGTTAGGGCTAGGGCTAGGGTTAGGGTTAGCGTTAGGGCTTGGGCTAGGGCTAGGGTTAGGGTTAGTGTTAGGGCTAGGGCTATGACTAGGGCTCGGGCTAGGGTTAGGGTTAGGGTAGGGTTAGCGTTAGGGCTAGGGCTAGGGCTAGTGTTAGGTGTAGGGTTAGGGCTAGGGTTAGGGTTAGAGTTAGGGTTAGGGCTAGGGCTAGGGCTAGGGCTAGGTTTAGGGTTAGGGTTAGGGTTAGGGCTAGGGTTAGGGTTAGGGTTAGGGTTAGGGTTAGTGCTATGGCTAGGGCTAGGGCTAGGGTTAGGGTTAAGGTTAGGGCTAGGGCTAGGTCTAGGGCTATGGTTGGGGCTAGGTTTAGGGTCAGGTTTAGGGCTAGGGCTAGGGCTAGGGTTAGGGTTAGGGTTAGGGTTAGGGTTAGGGCTAGGGCTAGGGCTAGGGATAGGGCTAGGGCTAGGGTTAGGGCTAGGGTTTGAGTTAGGGTTATGGCTAGGGTTAGGGCTAGGCTTAGGGTTTGTGCTAGGGTTAGGGTGAGGGCTAGGGCTAGGGTTAGGGTTAGGGTTAGAGCTAGGGCTAGGGCGAGGGCTAGGGCTAGGGCTAGGTTTAGTGTTAGTTTTAGGGTTAGGGCTAGGGCTAAGGCAAGGCTAGGACTAGGGTTAGGTTTAGGGCTAGGGTTAGGGTTAGGGCCAGGTTTAGGGTTACGGTTAGGGCTAGGGATAGGGTTAGGGTTGGGGTTAGGGTTAAGGCTAGGGCCAGGGCTAGGGCTAGGGCTTGGGCTAGGGTTAGAGCTAGGGCTAGGGCTAGGGTTAGGTTTAGGGCTAGGACTTGGTTTAGGGCTAGGTCTAGGGTTAGTGTTAGGGTTAGGACTAGGGCTAGGGCTAGGTCTAGGGCTAAGGCTAGTGCTAGTGTTAGGGTTAGGGTTAGGGTTAGGGCTAGGGTTAGGGTTAGGGCTAGGGTTAGGGTTAGGTTTAGGGTTAGGGTTAGGGTTAGGGCTTGGTCTAGGGCTATGGCTTGTCTAGGGCTAGTGCTAGGGTTAGGGTTAGAGTTAGGGTTATGGCTAGGGTTAGGCTATGGTTTAGGTTTAGGTTTAGGGTTAGCGTTAGAGTAGGGCTCGGTCTACGGCTAGGGTTAGGGTTAGGGTTAGGGCTAGGGCTAGGGTTAGGGTTAGGGTTAGGGCTAGGGCTAGGGCTAGGGCTAGGGTTAGGGCTAGGTCTAGGGCTAGGGCTAGGGCTAGGGCTAGGGTTAGGGTTAGTATTAGGGCTAAGGCTATGGCTAGGGCTAGGTTTAGGTTTAGGGTTAGGATTAGGGTTAGGGTTAGGGCCAGGGCTAGGGCTAGGGATAGGGCTAGGGCTAGGGTTAGGGCTAGGGTTTGAGTTAGGGTTAGGGCTAGGGTTAGGGCTAGGCTTAGGGTTTGGGCTAGGGCTAGGGCTA
>OX463233.1:4508007-4510507 GCA_949820135.1 Sylvilagus floridanus | reverse complement strand
TAGGGTTAGGGTTAGGGTTATGGCTAGGGTTAGGGTTAGGGTTAGGGCTAGGGTTAGGGTTAGGGTTAGTGTTAGGGCTAGGGTTAGGGTTAGGGCTAGGATTAGGTTTAGGGTTAGTGCTAGGGCTAGGGCTAGGGCTAGGGTTAGGATTAGGGTTAGGGTTAGGGCTAGAGCTAGGGCTAGGGCTAGGGTTAGGGTTAGGATTAGGGTTAGGGCTAGGGCTAGGGCTATGGTTAGGGGTAGGATTAGGTTTAGGGTTAGTGCTAGGGCTAGGGCTAGGGTTAGGATTAGGGTTAGGGTTAGGGCTAGAGCTAGGGCTAGGGCTAGGGTTAGGGTTAGGATTAGGGTTAGGGCTAGGGCTAGGGCTATGGTTAGGGTTAGGGCTAGGGCTAGGGTTAGGTTTAGGGTTAGGGTTAGGGTTAGGGCTAGGGTTAGTGCTAGGGCTAGAGCTAGGGCTAGGGTTAGGGCTAGGGCTAGGGTTAGGGATAGGGTTAGGGCTAGGTCTAGGATTAGGGCTAGTGCTGGGGTTAGGACTAGGGCTAGGGAGAGGGTTAGGGTTAGGGTTAGGGCTAGGGCTAGGGTTAGGGCTAGGTTTAGAGTCTGGGTTAGGGCTAGGGCTATGGCTAGGGCTAGGGTTAGGGTTAGGGTCAGTGTTAGGGCTAGGGCTAGGGCTAGGGCTAGGCTCAGGGTCAGGGTTAGTGCTAGGGATAGGGCTAGGGTTAGGGTCAGGGTTAGGGCTAGGGCTAGGGCTAGGCTCAGGGTCAGGGTTAGGGCTAGGGCTAGTGCTAGGTCCAGGTTTAGTGTTATGGTTAGGGTTAGGGCTAGGGCTAGGGCTAGGTGTAGGGCTAGGGCTAGGGGTAGGGTTACGATTCGGGTTAGGGTTAGGATTAGGGCTAGACCTATTGCTAGGGCTAGGGCTAAGGTTAGGTTTAGGGATAGGGTTAGGGTTAGGTTTAGGGTTAGGGCTAGGGTTAGGGCTAGGGTTAGAGTTAGGGCTAGGGTTAGGGTTAGGGCTAGGGTTAGGGTTAGGTTTAGGGCTAGGTGTAGGGCTAGGGCTAGGGCTATGGCTAGGGCTAGGGTTAGGGTTAGGGTTAGGGCTAGGTTTACGGTTAGGGTTAGGGTTAGGGCTAGGGCTAGGGCTAGAGTTAGGTTTAGGGTTAGGGCTAGGGTTAGGGCTAGGGCTAAGGCTAGGGCTAGGGTTAGGGTTAGGGTTACTGTTAGGGCTAGGGCTAGGGCTAGGGCTAGGGTTAGGGTTAGGGTTAGGGGTAGGGCTAGGGCTATGGCTAGGGTTAGGGTTAGGGCTAGGGTTAGTGTTAGGGTTAGGGTTAGGGCTAGGGTTAGGGTTATGGTTAGGTTTAGGGTTAGGGCTAGGGCTAGGGCAAGGGCTTGGGCTAGGGCTAGGGCTAGGGCTAGGGTTAGGGTTAGGGTTAGGGCTAGGGCAAGGCTAGGGCTAGGGCTAGGGCTAGGGCTAGGGTTAGGGTTAGGGTTAGGGCTAGGGCAAGGCTAGGGCTAGGGCTAGGGCTAGGGCTAGGGCTTGGGCAAGGGTTAGGGCTAGGGCTAGTGCTAGGGTTAGTGTTAATGTTAGGGTTATGGCTAGGGCAAGGGTTAGGGTTAGGGTTAGGGCTAGGGCTAGGGCTACGGCTAGGGCTTGGGCTATGGTTAGGCTAGGGCTTGGGCTAGGGTTAGGGTTAGGGTTAGGGCTAGGGCTAGGTTTAGGGCTAGTGTTAGGGTTAGGTTTAGGGTTAGGGTTACGGTTAGGGCTAGGACTAGGGCTAGGGCTAGGGCTAGGGTTAGTGTTAGGGTTAGGGCAGGGTTACGGTTAGGGTTAGGATTAGGGCTAGGGCTAGGGTTAGGGTTAGGGTTATTGCTAGGGCTAGGGCTAGGGCTAGGGCTAGGGTTAGGGTTAGGGTTAAAGTTAGGGCTATGGCTATGGCTAGGGCTTGGGCTAGGTTTAGGGTCAGGGTTATGGTTAGGGTTAGGGCTAGGGCTAGGTCCAGGGCTAGGGTTAGGGTTAGGGTTAGGTTTAGGGCAAGGGCTAGGACTAGGGCTAGGATTAGTGTTAGGGTGAGGGCTAGGGCTAGGGTTAGGGTTAGGGTTAGGGCTAGATTAGGGCTAGGGCTAGGGCTAGTGCTATATTTAGGGTTAGGGTTAGGTTTAGGGTTAGGGTTAGGGTTAGGGCTAGGGTTAGGGTTAGGGTTAGGGTTAGTGTTAGGGTTAGGGTGAGGCCTAAGGCTAGGATTAGGGTTAAGGTTAGGGTTAGTGTTACGGTTAGGGCTAGGGCTAGGGCTAGGGTTAGGGTTAGGGTTACTGTTAGGGCTAGGGCTAGGGCCAGGGCTAGGGTTAGGGCTAGGGTTAGGGTTAGGGCAAGGGCTAGGACTAGGGCTAGGATTAGGGTTAGGGTGAGGGCAAGGGCTAGGGTTAGGGTTAGGGTTAGGGCTAGAATAGGGCTAGGGCTAGGGCTAGGGCTAGATTTAGGGTTAGGGTTAGGTTTAGGGTTAGG
>OX463233.1:4503007-4505507 GCA_949820135.1 Sylvilagus floridanus | reverse complement strand
GGCTAGAGCTAGGGCTAGGGCTAGGTTTAGGGTTAGGATTAGGGTTAGGGCTAGGGCTAGGGCTATGGTTAGGGTTAGGGCTAGGGCTAGGGTTAATGCTAGGGCTAGGGTTAGGGATAGGGTTAGGGCTAGGTCTAGGATTAGGGCTAGGGCTGGGTTTAGGACTAGGGCTAGGGAGAGGGTTAGGGTTAGGGTTAGGGCTAGGGCTAGGGTTAGGGCTAGGTTTAGAGTCAGGGTTAGGGCTATGGCTATGCCTAGGGCTAGGGTTAGGGTTAGGGTCAGTTTTAGGGCTAGGGCTAGGGCTAGGGCCAGGCTCAGGGTCAGGGTTAGTGCTAGGGCTAGGGCTAGGGTTAGGGTCAGGGTTAGGCCTAGGGCTAGGGCTAGGGCTAGGAGAAGGGTCAGGGTTAGGGCTAGGGCTAGTGCTAGGTCCAGGTTTAGGGTTATGGTTAGGCTTAGGGCTAGGGCTAGGGCTAGGGGTAGGGCTAGGGCTAGGGGTAGGGCTTCGATTCGGGTTAGGGTTAGGATTAGGGCTAGACCTATTGCTAGGGCTAGGGCTAAGGTTAGGTTTAGGGATAGGGTTAGGGTTAGGTTTAGGGTTAGGGCTAGGGTTATAGTTAGGGCTAGGGTTAGGGTTAGGGCTAGGGTTAGTGTTAGGGTTAGGGCTAGGGGTAGGGCTAGGGCTAGGGCTATGGCTAGGGCTAGGGTTAGGGTTAGGGTTAGGGCTAGGTTTACGGTTAGGGTTAGGGTTAGGGCTAGGGCTAAGGCTAGAGTTAGGTTTAGGTTTAGGGCTAGGGTTAGGGCTAGGGCTAAGGCTAGGTCTAGGGTTAGGGTTAGGGTTACTGTTAGGGCTAGGGCTCGGGCTAGGGCTAGGGCTAGGGTTAGGGTTAGGGTTAGGGTTAGGGGTAGGGCTAGGGCTAGGGCTATGGCTAGGGTTAGGGTTAGGGCTAGGGTTAGTGTTAGGGTTAGGGTTAGGGCTAGGGTTAGGGTTATGGTTAGGTTTAGGGTTAGGGCTAGGGTTAGCGCAAGGGCTTGGGCTAGGGATAGGGCTAGGGCTAGGGTTAGGGTTAGGGTTAGGGCTAGGGCAAGGCTAGGGCTAGGGCTAGGGCTAGGGCTTGGGCAAGGGTTAGGGCTAGGGCTAGTGCTAGGGTTAGTGTTAGGGTTAGGGTTATGGCTAGGGCAAGGGTTAGGGTTAGGGTTAGGGCTAGGGCTAGGGCTACGGCTAGGGCTTGGGCTATGGTTAGGCTAGGGCTTGGGCTAGGGTTAGGGTTAGGGTTAGGGCTAGGGCTAGGGTTAGGGCTAGGGTTAGGGTTAGGTTTAGGGTTAGGGTTACGGTTAGGGCTAGGACTAGGGCTAGGTCTAGGGCTAGGGTTAGTGTTAGGGTTAGGGCTAGGGTTACGGTTAGGGTTAGGATTAGGGCTAGGGCTAGGGCTAGGGATAGGGCTAGGGTTAGGGTTATTGCTAGGGCTAGGGCTAGGGCTAGGGCTAGGGTTAGGTTTAGGGTTAAGGTTAGGGCTATGGCTATGGCTAGGGCTTGGCTAGGTTTAGGGTCAGGGTTATGGTTAGGGTTAGGGCTAGGGCTAGGGCCAGGGCTACGTTTAGGGCTAGGGTTAGGTTTAGGGCAAGGGCTAGGACTATCGCTAGGATTAGGGTTAGGGTGAGGGCTAGGGCTAGGGTTAGGGTTAGGGTTAGGGCTAGATTAGGGCTAGGGCTAGGGCTAGTGCTAGATTTAGGGTTAGGGTTAGGTTTAGGGTTAGGGTTAGGGTTAGGGCTAGGGTTAGGGTTAGGGTTAGTGTTAGGGTTAGGGTGAGGCCTAAGGCTAGGGTTAGGGTTAAGGTTAGGGTTAGTGTTACGGTTAGGGCTAGGTCTAGGGCTAGGGCTAGGGCTAGGGTTAGGGTTAGGGTTAGGGCTAGGGCTAGGGCTAGGATTAGGGCTAGGGCTAGGGTTAGGTTTAGGTTTAGGGCTAATGCTAGGGTTAGGGTTAGGGTTAGGACTAGGGTTAGTGTTAGGGTTAGGGATAGGTTTAGGGATAGGGTTAGGTTTAGGGTTAGGGTTAGGGCTAGTGCTAGGGCTAGGCCTAGGGTTAGCGTTAGGGTTAGGGCTAGGGCTAGGGTTAGTGTTAGGTTTCTGGTTAAGGCTAGGGTTAGGTTTAGATCTAGGGCTAGGGTTAGTGTTAGGGTTAGGGTTAGGGCTAGGTTTAGGTTAGGGCTCGGGCTAGGGCTAGGTCTAGGGCTAGGGCTAGGGTTACGGTTAGGTTTAGGATTAGGGCTAGGGCTAGGGCTAGGGCTAGGGTTAGGGTTAGGGTTATGGTTAGGGCTAGGTCTAGGTTTAGGTTTAGGGCTAGGGCTAGGGCTAGGGCTAGGGCTAGGGCTAGGACTAGGGTTAGGGTTAGGGTTACTGTTAGGGCTAGGGCTAGGGCCAGGGCTAGGGTTAGGGCTAGGGTTAGGGTTAGGGCAAGGGCTAGGACTAGGGCTAGGGTTAGGGTTAGGGCTAGGGCTAGGGC
>OX463233.1:4480507-4485507 GCA_949820135.1 Sylvilagus floridanus | reverse complement strand
GGCTAGGGTTAGGTTTAGGGTTAGGGCTAGGGCTAGGACTAGGGCTGGGTTAGGGTTAGGGTTAGGGTTAGGGCTAGGGCTAGGACTAGGCCTAGGTTTAAGGTTAGGTTTAGGGCTAGGGCTAGGGCTAGGGCTAGGTCTAGGGTTAGGATTAGGGTCAGGGCTAGAGCTAGGGTTAGTGTTAGGGTTAGGCTTAGGACTAGGTTTAGGGTTAGGTCTAGGGCTACGGCTAGGTCTAGGGCTAGGACTAGGGTTACGGTTAGGTTTAGGATTAGGGCTTGGGCTAGGGCTAGGTTTAGGTTTAGGGCTAGGACTAGAGCTAGGGCTAGGGTTATGGTTAGGGTTAGGGCTAGGGTTCGGGCTAGGGCTGTGCTAGGGCTATGGTTAGGGTTAGGGTTAAGTCTAGGGCTAGGGCTAGGGTTATGCTTAGGGCTAGGGTTAGGGCTAGGGCTAGCGTTAGTGTTAGGGTTAGGGCTAAAGCTAGGGCTTAGGCTAGGTTTAGGTTTAGGGTTAGAGTTAGGGTTAGGGCTAGGGTTAGGGTTAGGGCAAGGGCTAGGGCTAGGGCTAGGGTTAGGGTTAGGGTCAGGGCTAGGGCTAGGGTTAGTGTTAGGGTTAGGCTTAGGGCTAGGTTTAGGGTTAGGGTTAGGGTTAGGGTTAGGGCTAGGGCTAGG
This sequence comes from Sylvilagus floridanus, assembly GCA_949820135.1. Lineage (NCBI taxonomy): Eukaryota > Metazoa > Chordata > Mammalia > Lagomorpha > Leporidae > Sylvilagus > Sylvilagus floridanus. Next base: position 4,484,836 of record OX463233.1, on the reverse strand, counting down.
GCCAGGGCTAGGGTTAGGGCTAGGGTTAGGGTTACGGCAAGGGCTAGGACTAGGGCTAGGATTAGGGTTAGGGTGAGGGCTAGGGCTAGGGTTAGGGTTAGGGTTAGGGCTAGATTAGGGCTAGGGCTAGGGCTAGGGCTAGATTTAGGGTTAGGGTTAGGTTTAAGGTTAGGGTTAGGTTTAGGGCTAGGGTTAGGGTTAGGGTTAGTGTTAGGGTTAGGGTGAGGCCTAAGGCTAGGTTTAGGGTTAAGGTTAGGGTTAGTGTTATGGTTAGGGCTAGGGCTAGGGCTAGGGCTAGGGCTAAGTTTAAGTTTAGGGTTAGGGCTACGGCTAGGGCTAGGATTGGGGCTAGGGCTAGGGTTAGGTTTAGGTTTTTGGCTAGGGCTAGGGTTAGGGTTAGGGTTAGGTTTAGGGCTAGGGTTAGTGTTAGGGTTAGGGATAGGTTTAGGCCTAGGGTTTGGGTTTGGGTTAGGGTTAGGGCTAGGGCTAGGGCTAGGCCTAGGTTTAGCGTTAGGGTTAGGGCTAGGGCTAGGGTTAGTGTTAGGTTTAGGGTTAGGGCTAGGATTAGGTTTAGAGCTAGGGCTAGGGTTAGTGTTAGGGTTAGGGTTAGGGCTAGGTTTAGGTTAGGGCTCGGGCTAGGGCTAGGTCTAGGGCTAGGGCTAGGGTTACGGTTAGGTTTAGGATTAGGGCTAGGGTAGGGCTAGGGCTAGGGTTAGGGTTAGGGTTAGGGTTAGGGCTAGGGCTAGGTTTAGATTTAGGGCTAGGGCTAGGGCTAGGGCTAGGTCTAGGGCTAGGGTTAGTGTTAGGGTTGGGGCTAGGGCTAGGGCTTAGGCTAGGTTTAGGTTTAGGTTTAGGGTTAGGGTTACGGTTAGGGTTAGGGTTAGGTCTAGGGTTAGGGTTAGGGCTAGGGCTAGGGCTAGGGCTAGGGCTAGGGTTAGGGTTAGGGTTAGGGCTAGGGCTAGGGCTAGGGCTAGGGCTACGGTTAGGGTTAGTGCTAGGCTTAGGGTTAGGGCCAGGGTTAGTGTTAGGGTTAGAGCTAGGGCTAGAGTTAGGGTTAGGGTTAGGTCTAGGATTAGGGCTAGGGCTAGGGCTAGGGCTAGGGTTAGGGTTAGGGTTAGGTTGAGGGCTAGGGCTAGGGCTAGGGCTAAGGTTAGGGTTAGGGCTAGGGCTAGGGTTAGTGTTAGGGTTAGGGTTAGGGCTAGGTTTAGGGTTAGGGTTAGGTTTCGGGTTAGGGCTAGGGCTAGGACTAGGGCTAGGGCTAGGGCTAGGGTTAGGGTTAGTGTTAGGGCTATGGCTAGGGCTCATGCTAGGTTTAGGGTTAAGGTTAGGGTTAGGGTTAGGGTTAGGGCTAGGGCTTGGGATAGGGTTAGGGCTAGGGCTAGGGCTAGGGCTAGGGTTAGGTTTAGGTTTTGGGTTTGGGCTAGGGCTAGGGCTAGGTCTAGGGTTAGGGTTAGGGTTTGGGCTAGGGCTAGGGCTAGGGCTAGTGCCAGGTCTAGGGTTAGGGCTAGGGCTAGGACTAGGGCTAGGGCTAGGGCTAGGGTTAGGGTTAGTGTTAGGGCTATGGCTAGGGCTCATGCTAGGTTTAGGGTTAGGGTTAGTGTTATTGTTAGGGTTAGGGCTAGGGCTAGGGCAATGGCTAGGGCTAGGGCTAGGGCTAGGTCTAGGGTTAGGTTTAGGATTAGGGTTAGGGTTAGGGTTAGGTTTAGGGCTAGGTCTAGGGCTAGGGCTAGGGCTAGGGCTAGGGTTAGGGTTAGGGTTATGGCTAGGGTTAGGGTTAGGGTTAGGGCTAGGGTTAGGGTTAGGGTTAGTGTTAGGGCTAGGGTTAGGGTTAGGGCTAGGATTAGGTTTAGGGTTAGTGCTAGGGCTAGGGCTAGGGCTAGGGTTAGGATTAGGGTTAGGGTTAGGGCTAGAGCTAGGGCTAGGGCTAGGGTTAGGGTTAGGGTTAGGATTAGGGTTAGGGCTAGGGCTAGGGCTATGGTTAGGGGTAGGATTAGGTTTAGGGTTAGTGCTAGGGCTAGGGCTAGGGTTAGGATTAGGGTTAGGGTTAGGGCTAGAGCTAGGGCTAGGGCTAGGGTTAGGGTTAGGATTAGGGTTAGGGCTAGGGCTAGGGCTATGGTTAGGGTTAGGGCTAGGGCTAGGGTTAGGTTTAGGGTTAGGGTTAGGGTTAGGGCTAGGGTTAGTGCTAGGGCTAGAGCTAGGGCTAGGGTTAGGGCTAGGGCTAGGGTTAGGGATAGGGTTAGGGCTAGGTCTAGGATTAGGGCTAGTGCTGGGGTTAGGACTAGGGCTAGGGAGAGGGTTAGGGTTAGGGTTAGGGCTAGGGCTAGGGTTAGGGCTAGGTTTAGAGTCTGGGTTAGGGCTAGGGCTATGGCTAGGGCTAGGGTTAGGGTTAGGGTCAGTGTTAGGGCTAGGGCTAGGGCTAGGGCCAGGCTCAGGGTCAGGGTTAGTGCTAGGGCTAGGGCTAGGGTTAGGGTCAGGGTTAGGCCTAGGGCTAGGGCTAGGGCTAGGAGAAGGGTTAGGGCTAGGGCTAGTGCTAGGTCCAGGTTTAGTGTTATGGTTAGGGTTAGGGCTAGGGCTAGGGCTAGGTGTAGGGCTAGGGCTAGGGGTAGGGTTACGATTCGGGTTAGGGTTAGGATTAGGGCTAGACCTATTGCTAGGGCTAGGGCTAAGGTTAGGTTTAGGGATAGGGTTAGGGTTAGGTTTAGGGTTAGGGCTAGGGTTAGGGCTAGGGTTAGAGTTAGGGCTAGGGTTAGGGTTAGGGCTAGGGTTAGGGTTAGGTTTAGGGCTAGGTGTAGGGCTAGGGCTAGGGCTATGGCTAGGGCTAGGGTTAGGGTTAGGGTTAGGGCTAGGTTTACGGTTAGGGTTAGGGTTAGGGCTAGGGCTAGGGCTAGAGTTAGGTTTAGGGTTAGGGCTAGGGTTAGGGCTAGGGCTAAGGCTAGGGCTAGGGTTAGGGTTAGGGTTACTGTTAGGGCTAGGGCTAGGGCTAGGGCTAGGGTTAGGGTTAGGGTTAGGGGTAGGGCTAGGGCTATGGCTAGGGTTAGGGTTAGGGCTAGGGTTAGTGTTAGGGTTAGGGTTAGGGCTAGGGTTAGGGTTATGGTTAGGTTTAGGGTTAGGGCTAGGGCTAGGGCAAGGGCTTGGGCTAGGGCTAGGGCTAGGGCTAGGGTTAGGGTTAGGGTTAGGGCTAGGGCAAGGCTAGGGCTAGGGCTAGGGCTAGGGCTAGGGCTAGGGCTTGGGCAAGGGTTAGGGCTAGGGCTAGTGCTAGGGTTAGTGTTAATGTTAGGGTTATGGCTAGGGCAAGGGTTAGGGTTAGGGTTAGGGCTAGGGCTAGGGCTACGGCTAGGGCTTGGGCTATGGTTAGGCTAGGGCTTGGGCTAGGGTTAGGGTTAGGGTTAGGGCTAGGGCTAGGTTTAGGGCTAGTGTTAGGGTTAGGTTTAGGGTTAGGGTTACGGTTAGGGCTAGGACTAGGGCTAGGGCTAGGGCTAGGGTTAGTGTTAGGGTTAGGGCAGGGTTACGGTTAGGGTTAGGATTAGGGCTAGGGCTAGGGTTAGGGTTAGGGTTATTGCTAGGGCTAGGGCTAGGGCTAGGGCTAGGGTTAGGGTTAGGGTTAAAGTTAGGGCTATGGCTATGGCTAGGGCTTGGGCTAGGTTTAGGGTCAGGGTTATGGTTAGGGTTAGGGCTAGGGCTAGGTCCAGGGCTAGGGTTAGGGTTAGGGTTAGGTTTAGGGCAAGGGCTAGGACTAGGGCTAGGATTAGTGTTAGGGTGAGGGCTAGGGCTAGGGTTAGGGTTAGGGTTAGGGCTAGATTAGGGCTAGGGCTAGGGCTAGTGCTATATTTAGGGTTAGGGTTAGGTTTAGGGTTAGGGTTAGGGTTAGGGCTAGGGTTAGGGTTAGGGTTAGGGTTAGTGTTAGGGTTAGGGTGAGGCCTAAGGCTAGGATTAGGGTTAAGGTTAGGGTTAGTGTTACGGTTAGGGCTAGGGCTAGGGCTAGGGTTAGGGTTAGGGTTACTGTTAGGGCTAGGGCTAGGGCCAGGGCTAGGGTTAGGGCTAGGGTTAGGGTTAGGGCAAGGGCTAGGACTAGGGCTAGGATTAGGGTTAGGGTGAGGGCAAGGGCTAGGGTTAGGGTTAGGGTTAGGGCTAGAATAGGGCTAGGGCTAGGGCTAGGGCTAGATTTAGGGTTAGGGTTAGGTTTAGGGTTAGGGTTAGGGTTAGGGCTAGGGTTAGGGTTAGGGTTAGTGTTAGGGTTAGGGTGAGGCCTAAGGCTAGGGTTAGGGTTAAGGTTAGGGTTAGTGTTACGGTTAGAGCTAGGGCTAGGGCTAGGGCTAGGGTTAGGGTTAG
>OX463233.1:4475507-4478007 GCA_949820135.1 Sylvilagus floridanus | reverse complement strand
GGATTAGGGCTAGGGCTGGGTTTAGGACTAGGGCTAGGGAGAGGGTTAGGGTTAGGGTTAGGGCTAGGGCTAGGGTTAGGGCTAGGTTTAGAGTCAGGGTTAGGGCTATGGCTATGCCTAGGGCTAGGGTTAGGGTTAGGGTCAGTTTTAGGGCTAGGGCTAGGGCTAGGGCCAGGCTCAGGGTCAGGGTTAGTGCTAGGGCTAGGGCTAGGGTTAGGGTCAGGGTTAGGCCTAGGGCTAGGGCTAGGGCTAGGAGAAGGGTCAGGGTTAGGGCTAGGGCTAGTGCTAGGTCCAGGTTTAGGGTTATGGTTAGGCTTAGGGCTAGGGCTAGGGCTAGGGGTAGGGCTAGGGCTAGGGGTAGGGCTTCGATTCGGGTTAGGGTTAGGATTAGGGCTAGACCTATTGCTAGGGCTAGGGCTAAGGTTAGGTTTAGGGATAGGGTTAGGGTTAGGTTTAGGGTTAGGGCTAGGGTTATAGTTAGGGCTAGGGTTAGGGTTAGGGCTAGGGTTAGTGTTAGGGTTAGGGCTAGGGGTAGGGCTAGGGCTAGGGCTATGGCTAGGGCTAGGGTTAGGGTTAGGGTTAGGGCTAGGTTTACGGTTAGGGTTAGGGTTAGGGCTAGGGCTAAGGCTAGAGTTAGGTTTAGGTTTAGGGCTAGGGTTAGGGCTAGGGCTAAGGCTAGGTCTAGGGTTAGGGTTAGGGTTACTGTTAGGGCTAGGGCTCGGGCTAGGGCTAGGGCTAGGGTTAGGGTTAGGGTTAGGGTTAGGGGTAGGGCTAGGGCTAGGGCTATGGCTAGGGTTAGGGTTAGGGCTAGGGTTAGTGTTAGGGTTAGGGTTAGGGCTAGGGTTAGGGTTATGGTTAGGTTTAGGGTTAGGGCTAGGGTTAGCGCAAGGGCTTGGGCTAGGGATAGGGCTAGGGCTAGGGTTAGGGTTAGGGTTAGGGCTAGGGCAAGGCTAGGGCTAGGGCTAGGGCTAGGGCTTGGGCAAGGGTTAGGGCTAGGGCTAGTGCTAGGGTTAGTGTTAGGGTTAGGGTTATGGCTAGGGCAAGGGTTAGGGTTAGGGTTAGGGCTAGGGCTAGGGCTACGGCTAGGGCTTGGGCTATGGTTAGGCTAGGGCTTGGGCTAGGGTTAGGGTTAGGGTTAGGGCTAGGGCTAGGGTTAGGGCTAGGGTTAGGGTTAGGTTTAGGGTTAGGGTTACGGTTAGGGCTAGGACTAGGGCTAGGTCTAGGGCTAGGGTTAGTGTTAGGGTTAGGGCTAGGGTTACGGTTAGGGTTAGGATTAGGGCTAGGGCTAGGGCTAGGGATAGGGCTAGGGTTAGGGTTATTGCTAGGGCTAGGGCTAGGGCTAGGGCTAGGGTTAGGTTTAGGGTTAAGGTTAGGGCTATGGCTATGGCTAGGGCTTGGCTAGGTTTAGGGTCAGGGTTATGGTTAGGGTTAGGGCTAGGGCTAGGGCCAGGGCTACGTTTAGGGCTAGGGTTAGGTTTAGGGCAAGGGCTAGGACTATCGCTAGGATTAGGGTTAGGGTGAGGGCTAGGGCTAGGGTTAGGGTTAGGGTTAGGGCTAGATTAGGGCTAGGGCTAGGGCTAGTGCTAGATTTAGGGTTAGGGTTAGGTTTAGGGTTAGGGTTAGGGTTAGGGCTAGGGTTAGGGTTAGGGTTAGTGTTAGGGTTAGGGTGAGGCCTAAGGCTAGGGTTAGGGTTAAGGTTAGGGTTAGTGTTACGGTTAGGGCTAGGTCTAGGGCTAGGGCTAGGGCTAGGGTTAGGGTTAGGGTTAGGGCTAGGGCTAGGGCTAGGATTAGGGCTAGGGCTAGGGTTAGGTTTAGGTTTAGGGCTAATGCTAGGGTTAGGGTTAGGGTTAGGACTAGGGTTAGTGTTAGGGTTAGGGATAGGTTTAGGGATAGGGTTAGGTTTAGGGTTAGGGTTAGGGCTAGTGCTAGGGCTAGGCCTAGGGTTAGCGTTAGGGTTAGGGCTAGGGCTAGGGTTAGTGTTAGGTTTCTGGTTAAGGCTAGGGTTAGGTTTAGATCTAGGGCTAGGGTTAGTGTTAGGGTTAGGGTTAGGGCTAGGTTTAGGTTAGGGCTCGGGCTAGGGCTAGGTCTAGGGCTAGGGCTAGGGTTACGGTTAGGTTTAGGATTAGGGCTAGGGCTAGGGCTAGGGCTAGGGTTAGGGTTAGGGTTATGGTTAGGGCTAGGTCTAGGTTTAGGTTTAGGGCTAGGGCTAGGGCTAGGGCTAGGGCTAGGGCTAGGACTAGGGTTAGGGTTAGGGTTACTGTTAGGGCTAGGGCTAGGGCCAGGGCTAGGGTTAGGGCTAGGGTTAGGGTTAGGGCAAGGGCTAGGACTAGGGCTAGGGTTAGGGTTAGGGCTAGGGCTAGGGCTAGGGCTAGGGTTAGGGTTAGGGTTAGGGTTAGGGCTAGGGCTAGGGCTAGGGCTAAGGTTAGGGTTAGCGCTAGGGTTAGGGTTAGGGCCAGGGTTAGTGTTTGGGTTAGAGCTAGTGCTAGAGTTTGGGTTAGGG